>QRFJ01000152.1:103227-339845 GCA_006176705.1 Cocos nucifera
TCGGTAAAGTAAATAAGGAGGATTCATCCCAAGCAGGCAATGAAAATAATTTAGCATTCGTCTTTCTCGAATGCTCAACTTCCGTGGTTGTTTACAGTTGGTGTCGGTGTTGTGGACTCGCAGGGAATAAGTATGGAGTGGAGAACGACGGGCCAATAAATTGCCCCTTTCCTTGTTGGATCACGAGTTTTAATTTCTGCTTTGAAGCCACGTTGGACCAATTCTAATCTTCCATAGGCGGGTGAGCCCAAATTAGTGTTTCTGAAAGAGTTGAGCTATATATTGATTACAGTCGGAAAAATAAATATTTAAGGAGATGTTAATCCTGTGGCCTTGCCATGTTGGGACGCCCTCCTCCATCACACCGGTACGGTTTTAGCAGGAGTGCTCACTGGAAATGATCGTTGTCTCAACATGCCAAATCGAATGCCTCTTTTGAATGATCTGAATCAATTTTTTTTAAAATAATCTATTTTATAAAAAATATTTAATAATCTCACTACTAACAAATTTAAAGTAAAAGCAAAGATGAAATTATAAAAACCAAATTAAATAATATATAAAATCTCCGCTAAATAATATTATAATTAAACATGAAGTATTTTCAATAAAATTTAACTATATTTATATATAAGTTTCTATATATTTATTTTAATTATATCGTATGCCATTAAAAATAATTATAATTATTTTAATTTTAAATTATTAATTTTTTTAATGATATAGGGTAGCAATGGATATACTTAATGCCTATATATATAGTATATAATATGATTATATAGTAGGTTATATATTAGAGAGAGGAGAGAGAGGAAGAGAAGAGAGAAGAGAATGAAGAGAGAAGATGAGATGAAGAAGTAGATAGGAATGCACCGTTCCAATCAAAAAACCGATTCAAGAGTTAGCTTCCAGTGATAGCTCATCATTAATGTATTTTATATTTACTCTTGTTGCGTCGCTGCTACGGCACTCATGTAATAATTAATATTATATATTAAATAATATAATTATATGATATTATATTAATGATATATTATATAATAACTATTCTTAAACTCAAAGAGAATTTACCTCCGGTTGTTATTTAATATGCTTACTTAACTGGAAGAGGAAATGGTTCAATGCTTGTCTTCTTTAGAAATATATAATCAATTCATGTCCTGTGTGTTTTGCTCTTTCTTGCTGAAGATGAAGATTTTCGTTCACCATAAGGATATAGAAAAAAAATTAAAGATTACACGTCATTTATCCGACATTGTAAATCTATCATTACTGCAACATAGATTATTCAAATAATACGATACTGGTTATTGTACATCGTACCGAGAATTAAAGTATACATTACCTAATAAATCTTTTGATGAATATGTTTTTGTATAAAATTAAGATCATGTAATTTATAATATTAAAATTTTTAAAAATATCTTTAAATCAAATTTAGTTAAAAAACCACATCCCATGCATAAAAATATAAATTATATTATATGTATATTAATATATTATAATTAATATATATTTATATTGTATTTATATTTATAGATATATCTATATATATTAATATAATATAATATATATATTATACTATTATTATAACATTAATTTATTATATTTGATAATATAAATATATACTAATATTTAATATATTTATAATGAATTATATTTCTAATATATATTTATATTAATATATTCTTTAACTTGAGCAGCATCTTCGTCCAAATATATTATTATTTAACTTACAAAATATTATTAATGCTCGGATTTGCCATCCTTTTTTGTAATCTATAATATCCATGAGTAGGTAATTGTGATAACCACTAAAAAATATACAAATATGAGAACTGCATGGATCTTTTATAATTTTACAGCAATCTAATTAATAAAATTATATTCAAAATATTATATGCTGATGGATCTTTTTTTTTAAATTACGCTCATCAATCTCTAGATGGCTGGCTTACAAATATCTTAGATTATTGGCTATCCAATCGCAAATCTAAGTCAAAAGGGCACTTTGTGTTTAAAAAAAATATATAGTAGTCGGAAATCCATAAGTTTATCTTATTTACCCTAAGAGGACGTAATTCCTAGACATTTATTTATTTACAAACTTCCTTCGAGAGAACACAGCTTGATTTAAATAAGAAAATTTACAAAAATACATGCCACGAAGAGAGAGAGATGCAGAAGAACATATATCGGGCTTTTGCAGCTGTAGCTCTATTGATTTAAGGATGTACTCACCATCCTCCACTCCATACCCAATATCTCATTAGACCTGAATTATAGCCCTGACCATAGTATTGCAGCCAGATATAGAAACAACCATCTCCTATACATATCCTTGAACGAGTATCCTGACGAGCATGCGATATTTCCATATCTAGACAATCGCCTCTAGAAGAATATGCAAGGCCTATAGAATTGAACTACAATCCCAATATTTTCTGAACATTATCCACTCTTCAATTAAATAAATTAATTCTTAGTATTAACAAATCTCAAACTTGTATAGATTATAAAAACTTGGAATCATCCCATTGTCTATTATAATGCCTAAGCTATCTTTTCTAGATAGATACTCAAGATATAATCAAATAGCAATCTACCCAGGAGATCAGGAAAAGACCAGCTTCACATGTCCCTATAAAACTTTTGCTTTCCATAGAATGCTTTTTGGATTGTGTAATGCCCTTGCGATCTTTTAAAGGTGTATGATATCAATATTTTTGGACATGATAGGAGATTTTTTAGAAATATTCATGGATGATTTTTTGGTTTTTGGAGAATCTTTTGAGAGTAGCCTCAATAATTTGAAGAGAATTTTGCAATGATGTATTGAGGCAAATTTAGTTTTAAGCTGAAAAAAGAGCCACTTCATGGCTCATGAAAGGATTATGTTAGGACATATAGTGTCTAAGAGAGGGATAGAGGTTGATAAAGCAAAAGTTGACTTAATTTCTAAATTATCTTCACCCACTTCTGTCAAACAAATTCGATCTTTTCTTTGCCATGTAGGATTCTATCATCGCTTCATGAAAGATTTTTCTAACATATCTCGTCTATTGTGCAATCTACTGGCTGAAGATGTTCCTTTTAATTTTGATAAAGAATGTCTTAAAGCCTATAAATTCTTAAGAGAAGCTGTGACCAAAGTCCTAATCATTCAACCTCCAAACTGGTCATTACCTTTTGAAATCATGTGTGATGCTTCAGACTTTGCCATAGGACCTATCCTTGGCCAAAGGGTAAATAAATATCCTGTAGTAATCTATTATGCTAGTAGAACTCTGAATGAAGCATAAATGAATGATACTATAACTAAAAAAGAGTTACTAGCTATAGTGTTTGCCCTAAAAAATTTTAGATAATATCTGTTAGGATAAAAAATCATGGTATATTCAGATCATTCTGCTTTGAGATACCCGCTCTTAAAGAAAGACACCAAACCACGATTGATTAGATGGATCTTATTGCTACAAAAATTTGATATAGAAATTCAAAATAAGAAGAGATCTAAAAATGTTGTAGCAGACCATCTATCTAGGATCCTAGTTAAAGATACTAAACCTACATTAATCGAAGAATCTTTTTCAGATGAGCAATTATAGGCAGTTTCACATGCAAAGGCCTCTTGATTTGCAGACATTGTAAATTACTTAGTTGTAGGACAAATCCTTAATGGCTGGTCTAAGAATGAAAATGATTGATTCTTTGCTTAAATTAAATACTATTTTTGGGAAGATTCTAAACTTTTTAGAATTTGTGCTGACCAAATCATTCATAGATGTATTCCTGAGTCTGAACAGCTGAGTATCTTACAATTATGTCATACCCTTACTTGCAAAGGATATTTTTCTAGAAGAAAAACTACGATCAAAGTATTGCAAAGTGGATTTTATTGGCCTACATTATTTAAGGATGTCCATATTTTTAGTCAAGAATGTCTTAAGTGTCAAGCCTTTGGAAATATTTCAAAGAAAGACATGATGCCTTTGAATCCCATCTTGGTAGTTGAAATTTTTGATGTCTGAAAAATTGATTTTATGGGACCTTATCCACCTTCTAATGATTTTGAATATATTTTGGTTGCCATTGATTATGCTTCTAAATGGATTGAAGCAATGGCAACACAAACCAATGATCATAAAATAGTCTTAAAATTTATTCAAAAAAATATTTTTTCTAGATTCAAATTTTCACATGCTATCATTAGCGATGGAGGTACCTACTTCATAAACTACCAATTTTGAACGTCGTTACAGAAATATGAGGTGACACATAAGATAGCTTTACCATACCATCCGCAAATAAGTGGTCAAGTAGAAATATCTAATAGGAAGATTAAGAATATCTTATAAAAGACTACTAGGTCGGATCGAAAAGATTGGTCAGATCGATTAGATGATGCATTATGGGCCTATAGGACTACTTATAAAACCCCTGTTGAAATGTCTTCCTATAGATTGATTTATGAAAAAGTATGTCACCTTCTGGTAGGACTTGAATATAAAGGATATTGGGCAATAAAGTAATTAAATTTTAATCTAAATTAAGTTGATTCTAATCGAATGTTATAATTGAGTGAATTGGATGAATTAAGATGAGAAGCTTATGAAAAATAAAAAATCTATAAAGAGAAAATGAAAGTTTTTTATGATAAACATATTTTAAGAAAAACCTATGAGCTAAATCAACAAGTCTCGTTATTTAATTAAAGGCTTCGATTATTTTCTGAAAAATTAAAATCTAGATGGGATGGACCTTGCATAGTCAATCAAGTATTTCCATATGGTGTGATTAAACTCTATAATCTTAGATCTAAGAATTTTTTTAAGATAAATGGTCGAAGACTTAAACCATATATCGAAGGGATATCTTTAAATCGAACCATTGATCAAACAATATTAACAAATCCACAATGAATTGAGCTACATTATGTCTGATTGAAGACTATAAACTTAGCGCTTATTGAGAGGCAACTCAACACTTCTTATGTCTAATTTATTTTTTTAGTTTATTTTTTAGAATAAGTGGCTAGGCTGGAGAAAAATCAAAGCTTCATGATCCATGATGGACAAATAATAAAAAATTTTATTGTATCCTTCCATTTTTTTCTCCATTGAGGACAATATCGATTAAGTTGAAAGATAGAAAAAATTAAAATAAAAAAATATATAATAATAAAATAATATATATATATATAAAATCTTTAAAAATTAAAAAATTAAAAATTAAAAAAAAAATAAAAAAATATTTGAGTATACCATATTTTAGAAAAAAAAATCTTGAGTAAAATAGACTAGAAAAAGTAATAAAGTTAGAAAGTATTTGCTAATGACTGTAGCGAGATAGAAAGTAGATTAGTTAGTTTGAAATTTAGCAGTCTACTTAGGTCATTTAAAGGCTATCAGCATTTCAAATTACACATGTACACGAACGAGGTAAAGTAAGTATTAATTATAAGATCAACTGAGAATTTAATTATTATTAAAAAATAGATAATTACTATATATTCAAATTAAAAAAATTTGAATTTAAGAAAAGAGCTACTTGTCCAAAATAAAAAGTATAAAAGATAGAGTATATGTGGATTATCCTAAACTTAGTAACTAGATCTCTGCATCTAAGTCAAGTATGGAGGTTCATGTCAAATGATGGAAAAAAGGCCAGGATGCTCAGCACATTTAAAAAAAAAAAAGAAAGAAAAAGATAGTGTAAAAGTTATCTTAATTTATGCACTTACTTTGGAGGTGTATAGAAGATTAACCAAAATAGGTGATAATAGAAGATATATTTATCCTTTAAATTAACTTCTAAATACTAAGTTAGACTTCATAAACATAAGTGCTATAGATCTTTAGATAAATTCTAAAGAAGTTTCTGATTATACTGATCATAAAATTTAATTCTGAAACTCAATACTTAGTAATACTGTCTAAACTTTTAAACTTTAATCCTAAAGCTACTTTTATGAAAGAGGATCTTAATAAAATATAGTGATTAATCAAAGACTAGCATTACATTACTAAGGAACTAGTAATGAGTAAGTTGGAGGATGTGATAAGTATGATAAATTTGCTAATAAAATATTAATTTATTAATTAATTTATATTAATATTTTAAAAATAATTATAAAATAAATAATAAAATAATAAAATAAAAATAAAAATTAATAATAATTAAAAAAATAAAAATAAATATTAAAAATAAAAATAATATTAAAAAATAATAAAATAATAAAATAATAAGAAGTTTATCAATAAAAATAATTATTTTTTTGATCATAATAAAATAAATTTAGAGCAAATCAAAGTTAAAATGGATCTAATATGAATTTTAAAAATATAATAAAAATAAATTGGCTCAGTCGGTTTAGTCGGTGCACTTAGCCCAGCCATAGAAGTCAGTGCATCCCAATCAGCTAGTACGCCAACCAGCTAGCCCAGTAGAGATGGCTACCTGCCAAGCCCACGAGCCCACATGTAGCGCCAGCCCGCCATCCAGTCTATGCAAACAACCATAGACCGCCAGCTCAGCAACCAATGGCCAATCGTAGGCCACTGCATGGCAGACCAAGACCCTTAAAGGGTCTACAGGAAATATATCACAGCGTACAGGGATAGTTTCATAATTTTACAAGCCTAAGATGGCGCTGATTGATTAAGGCTTACGGCATACCTGGTCCACAGCTATAGTAATAGCATGATCGGATGGTAGCGGTGGATTCCAAACAAGATCGGACGGTCTATGGGGTTTCCAAGCTTGATTTGGTTTCCATATCACACTAGGCGATGATCTGACGGTCGATGGTGCTCCAAGCATGATCCAATGGTTGAGGATGATCCCAGCGGCGATTTAGTCTCCTAGAGCATGATCAGCACCCTGATTTCCTCCATCAAAGCTCGATCCAATGGCCATAATGTTTTCCAACTTGATCTGGGCTTATAGATGTTCATTTTTGGTATTTTTTGAAGCATCGAATCACCATCCGATGGCCAAAATTAAGGGGACTCAATAGAATTCATCCAAGACTCATTTTAATCTAAATTTTACTCAAAATTCTTCATATTTTAACGATTAAAAAGGCCTTTAGTCCCACATTGCCCGTAGAAAAATTCTTCAGTCTTCCAATACCTATTTAAAGGATTTCAAGCCTCCAGACATCAACAGATCTGATCCAAGAGAAGCCATGGTAAAGAGTGAAAGTCAAGCTTTGGTTGAAGGTTGCTTCGAGGCAGATGGTGCCAAGAAGAAGAGCCAGACTTGTATGACATCTCCACGCCATTGCTGATATGAAGATTAAGAGTTTTTTTATTTCTTTTTCTTTTTTAATTATTGTATTTAAATTTTGAGTTTTAATATAAAATTTAGTTTATTACTCTTTTAATTTCTGCTCTTTTAATTCTGTTTTATTTTAATTGCTCTTTAATTTCTTGCAAGTAGATGTTAAGATCTAAATAGTAGATCTTAGTACCAAAGTTTAATTTTTCTATATTATTTAGTTTTTATAATTTTATTTTTTGACTTAAATTTTAATTTCAAATTCGTTTACTCTTCTTTTCATAAAAAAAATCAAAAATTATAAAATAAAATCATTGCATTCCTATGGATTCGACCCAACTTGCTGCTATTTACATGCTCTTAATTATTTTTTAAAAAAGTTAGATTAAATTAATAATTATGATATTTTAATGATGGTATCACGATCAATCAATGGCTCATATAAATCTATACCCTCCTTTTTTAAAACTAGGATCATCCCTCTTTTGCTTAATTCTGTAAGCCCTCGATCACTCATATAATCCATCTGATAGTACCACAACCAATATAAAAACTGCTCCTCTTGTGCCACTGCTAATATCTCTGTACTATCATTTATAACTGAGCCCTCTTTTTATAAAGATTATTGCTCAGTCTTTTACCTTCTATCACTACTAAAGCTTTCTTGAAAATCTTCAAGCATCCACTTCCAGCCTGGCTACTAAAAATATAATCCTGCTCCTCTATATAGTCTAAAAAAATTAGATTTTTTTTTAAATTTTGATACATGCTAAACATTAGATAATATACGAATGATTCTATTGTACATCCTCATCCTAATAGTGCCAACTCTAGCCACCTTGCAAGCATGATCATTTTCAAGGCTGACATTTCCTCCTTCAGTCTTCTGATAGGTAACAAACCATTTTCGATGAGAAGTATAGTGATGTAAGCATGTTGAATCCAATGTTCATATAGTATTGCACTCTATGAACTCATCTAATACAACCAGTAGATCTCCTTCACTGCTCACTGAAGCTATATCATCAATCTTGCTAGCCTTCTCTTTTTCTGACTTTAAAAAGGAACAATTTTTCCTCAGGTGTCCAGTCTGATGACACTTATAGTACTTAAATGTCTTCTTCTAATCCCAAGATTTAGACCTATCCTTGGATTTATCCTTAGCCTTTCTATTGATCTTTCCTATCTTTCATTCACAGCCAAGATCTTAGACTTAGGATCTTCTTTGTAGATCTTCTTTCTTTGCTCATTTGATCTGAGCATACTAACAATCTCTTCATAGTTTAGAGTCTTCTTTCCATAAATTAAGGTTGTTATGAGACTATCATAAGAACCAGGGAGAAAATAAAGTAATAACAGCGTCCAATCTTCCTCATCAATCTTCACATCTGAGCACATCACCTCATAATACATCTGATTGAACTTATAGGTATGGGCAACAAGGTCTCCACCTTCAAGCATCCTCAGACTATAAAGTTGCTTCTTCAGCCATAGCTTATTAATCATGTTCTTTCCCATGTAAGTATTTTTAGTCTCGTCTAGAGGTCCTTTATCGTGGTCTCTGTATAAACCTCGGGCAATACTTGATCAATCAAACATAGTTTAATCGTACTAAAAGAAATCTCCTTCAACTTTTTCTAGTCTTCAACCCCGATCCTTTCCGATCTATCTCTAACCAAGACCTTGTAAATACTCTGTTGAACCAACAAGTCCTTTACTCTTTGCTACCATATGGTAAAATTTTTTTTACCATCAAAATTTTCAAAATCAACCTTGAATCCACTCGATCCATGACTATAATCAAGCCATAAGCAAACCCTAACATCCTTCTATAATTACACACCAACAAAAAAAAACCTTTCAAGAAGATCTATATGTTCTAGATCCTTCTTTCAACCTTCTGAATCACCTCTCCTTCGTCTAACAGCTCTCCACCTCAAACAAGAGACAACCACAAAGAATACAAGAAGATTAGGGTAAAAAATTTGGTGCAGCAAATTCTGGATGTTGAAATCCTAGGCATCTTCCTTTCTTCATGCAACGGTGCTCTGATACCAGATGTTGGGATATTATATATTCTATCTGTGTCCATGTCTTACTTAGTTCTAATCCTTGCAACTTTCTTCCATATCGTACCATGGAGGTACCAATGTTTATAGTTGGGCATAAATACACTCTTATACAAATGGATAGTAATTATATCTCTATCAAATATTTCTCTATTACCACATATATTATAAGAACAATGAGCTCGTCCTTGATGTAAGAGTCTCACATTTTCAAAAATAAAATTGCAGAAGTACTCTACATTCTTCCTATATTCAGCAAAAATCTTCCTATCGACTACTCGACGATCCATCCAACTACAGTCCGTGGTAGACTATCTAAGAATTCTATATATATATAAATATAAGGCAATTGCTAAATACTATTTTTTCATTCAAAATGGCTTATATAGTAAATGCATCATATTATCAACTAATAGGTAAAGATAAATCCTATCCCATTTAATAAATGCATTAATTCTATTGATTCATTACAGTAATCAAATAATATGCAATAGGATTTAAAAAAAAAATTGACAGTATTTTCTCTTAGTTCTTTCATGTAGGGAGAATAAAAAAAGAATACAATCCAAATTTTTTTTCAAACCCTCAGCATACCATTTGATTATTGTAATGACTTATAGAATTACTTGCATTTTCCAAACTATTCATAATGGATAATCAATTGATCAATATACATAATTCTTCTATCTGTATAAAAATAAATAAATATATAGATATATCAGAATATGTACATCAATTAACTAACTGATCTATCATTTCATATAATAAAAATTTTATTAAAATTAATATATAATTAATGCTGTCTGATATCTTCCATCGGCCTAAGCACACAAGGCATGCAAGGGCTAGATGCCCTGGATGCCAGCTATGACCTGAGGCAGAAGCACGTAGGGTATGCCCCAGCCTCATGTTTGTAGTGCTGCCAGGCACCTTTCCTCAGTTCGAGCAATCTACATGTCGAGGTCCAAGTCTTATGCATCTAGTTAATTAATTAATTAAATTAATATTTAATTAAATTTTAGTGATGGCACTAGCCGTTATTAATGCCATTACTAATACTAGATAATATTAGCCATCACTAATGCTGTCACTAATACTCATATGGTAGGGATGGAGCCATAGGATTTGGGCCGTGAGCTAGGGTTGGTAGGGTAGGGGCCGTGTGGTTAGGCCAGAAGGGATGGGGCCACAAGAAGACCAGCGAGGCAGGGGTGGCAAGCTCTGACCGATGGGCAAGGTGGGGCTGGGGCAGCTGGCTCGGGGCTGTAGTGTAGGAGGCACCGATAGGGTCGAGGCACCACGGGCGAGACAGGGCTGGGGTGGCTGGCTTGGGGCCACAGTGTAGAAGGCATCGACAGGATCGTGGCGGCCATAAAAGAGGCAGGGCCAAGATGGTGGGCTTGAAGCCATGATGTAGGAGGCATCAATGGGGTCGGGGCGGCCATAGGAGAGGCAGGGCTGGGGCCGCAGTGTGGGAGGTGCTGGCAAGGTTGGGATAGTCATAGGCGAGGCAGGGTTGGGTCAGAGTAGTTGCTGGTGAGGGTGGCAGGCTCGGGGTGGCCACACAGTACTGTCGATGGGCTCGAGCAAGGAGGGGTTGGGGCAACGGGCTCAAGGCCATAATATACGAGGCACCGACAGCGTTAGAACACTAGGAAGGAGGACAGATGGGGAGTAAGAAATGCTGGGAAGGACTCGTTGAGGAGGGAGGTCGCCATGGGTCAAGAGGAGGCATCGATAAGGTAGGAAAAAGCCAGGAAGGAGGTGAATGAGAGGGGATTCATAGGAAGGAGGAGAAGAAGCAGCTTTAGCAGAATTTTCTTTTCTTTCGGTGGGGTCAGGAAAGTTTTAGGCAGACTATTATCGATGATAAACGCACCATCGAAAATATGATCAGCAAAACTCCATTTTTCATGCTAGGATATTAGGGACTATAGTTTCCATCGCTATCTATCATCGCTAATATATTAAATATTCTAAAATATTAATTTTTTTTAAAAAATTAAAATTATATTTTTTTAAATTATTAACGATAGCAAGAACTCCATCGCTAAAGCTATTGCTAATAATTATAATTTTTTAAATTATATTTTAATATTAAATTTCTTTTCTTCTAGATCATTTTTTGGGTGATTAAAACTTAATATTAAATTTTTAGACTTAATTAATTTATGGATCAAGCTTAATTGATCTAAATTAGATCTAATTTAATTAGACTTGACTTAATTTAAGACTAATTAGATTTAAATATTTCAAGTCTGACTTGGATTCAAAGTCTAATTAAATTAAATTTGATGAAATTTTAAATTAGATTTGAATCGAGATTGAATTGAATTTGAATTAAATCTAAATTAAAAATTATTTTTAATTAATTTAAATTAGATTAAATTTAAGTAGGCTTGACTTAATTTGAGGGTAATTCAATTTTATAATTCTATTAGAGCTTGGATTCAAAGTCTAAATGAATTAGGTTTGATAAGATTTCGAATTGGATTCAAATTAGATTCGAATTGGATTCAAATTGAGTTCAAATTAAATTCAAATTAAAAATTATTTTTTTAATTAATTTAAATTTAATTTAATTTAATTTAATTTAATTTAATTTAAAGATAATTAAATTTGACTATCTAAGTAAGACTTGAATTCAAAGTCTAATTGAATTAGGATTAGCATATTTATGAATTAGATTCGAATCTAGTTCGAATTAGATTTGAATTGAATCTAAATTAAAAATTATTTTTTTAATTAATTTAAATTAAATTTAATTTAATTAATATTTAGTTAATGTAAGATTAATTAAATTTTATAATTGATATAGAATTTGGATTCAAAGTCTAACTGAATTAAGTTTGATAGGATTTTGAATTAAATTCGAATCGAATTTAATTTAGATTTGAATTAAATTATGGATCAAGTTTTAATTAATTTAAATTAGATTTAATTTAAGTAGACTTGACTTAATTTAAGGTTATTTATATTTTATAATCCAAGTAGGACTTAGATTCAAAGCCTAATTGAATTAGGTTAGATAGAATTTTGAATTAGATTTAAATTAAATCTAAATTAAAATTATTTTTTTAATTTATTTAAATTAAATTATGCTTGACTTAATTTGAGAAAAATTAAATTTTATAATATAATTAAGACTTTAATTCAAAGTCTAATTAAATTAGGTTTGATAGGATTTATAATCAAATTTAAATTAGATTCGAATTGAATTTGAATTGAATCCAAATCAATTTTTTTAAAATTAATTTAAATTAATTTAAATTTAATTAAATTTGACTTAATTTGAAGGTAATTAGATCTTATTATTCAGGTAGGATTTAGATTCAAAGTCTAATTAAATTAGGATTGACAAAATTTTAAATTGAATTCAAATAAGGTTTGAATTAGATTTAAATTAAACATAAATTAAAAATTATTTTATCTTAATTAAATAAAATTAAATTAAATTAATTTTGATTTAATTTAAGACTAATTAGATTTTATAATTCAAGTAGAACTTAGATTCAAAGTCTAATTAAATTAAGTTTGGCATAATTTTGAAGTGGATTCAAATTGAGTTCGAATTGGACCTAAGTCGCATTCTGGATTATTAGTGATGGAAAAGTATTGCCATCATTAATTTCATCACTAATAATATTTTTAAATAAAATTATTTTTTTAATTTATTATTAAAATTTTAAAAAAATTATTAGCGATGGTAGAATTATCATCGCTAATAAATTAAATTCAACATCGCTAATAATTATTTTATATTTAAATATTATAAAAAAATAAAAAAATTAAATATTTTTAGCAATGGCTTTTGCCATTGCTAATAATTTAACAACCATCGCTAATAGTTTATTATTAGCGATGGCAAGAGTTTCATCGTTAATAATCTAAATTCACCATTGCTAATAATTTTTTAATATTAAAATATTAAAAAATATATTTTTAGTGATGGCTTTTATCATCTCTAATAATTAAATTATTATCACTAATAGTATTAGCGATGATAATATTTTTAGTTGATTTTATGGTGGTTAAAAGATGTTATTAGTGACAAAATTTTTTTCCGTCACTAATACCATCACTAATATTCAAAATTTTTATAATATCCATGAATCTATTTATTTTTATTTTCGAAGATTATAGATCATGCCTTATAGAGGTCAGAGCCATCACAGCCGAAGAGAAAGCACTTGAGGAGAGAGCTCTCATATGGCCAGCTCGCATAGTTCTACATCAGACATCACACAGTGAACTCTGATACTTTTGGATATTCTCTTTTATATTATGCTGTCTTTTATTATCTAATATAATATTCTTCATGATGTCTTGATATCCTCAGATTTGGATGACATGGGGCTACCAGTGACCCCACTCTCACATGGAGTTATGTCTGCTCTTAGAGTCAGCAGAATGATAGAGGACCTGCCCAGCTTGTAGCACCTTTGACTTGATTAGAGAATAGAGAGCTCATCCATATTCAGAGCTGCTCATAAGTACTATATCTTCACTGAATGCGTTTAAATTTTAGCCATTTTGGAGACTAATATTTATTGCTTAAAATCAATTTTGTAGCATATTTATAGAGCCTAGGGTGCCTCATGTGGTTACCAGGCCGGATCATCCAATGATTGATGCTAGGGTCAATGAACGAGTTCTCTAGTTGGCCATCGGGGGCAAGTGATGAAGCTTGGAGATGTTCCTAGTAAGTCAAAGATGTTTAATTTTTAAATTTGCAGTAGATTTGTATTTTATTTATTAATATATGATTGCTTCTACTTGCTAGGGTACTATTGATTCAAGACTCCTCAGGATGAGGAGGCTGGCCATTGGACCTTTGAGAAGTTAGCCATGCAGATGTTTTGGGATTGGCTATACAGCCTTCGGCAGTCCACTAGATGACACTCTAGTTTTGAGTCACCATTGGATTGAAAGTCTTACACAGATAACTGGATGCGGGTGGACATATGGAAGGTCTCTTGCGACCAATAAAGTACTGAGGAGTACTCTAATAGGTGGTAGAGGGCATGATAGAATCGGTCCATCCAACAGCATCCAATCATCCACACTAGCGGCTCCATTGGCACACATGTTATGATCGATAAATTGATAAAATTTCTATACTTAAATTAATTTTATATTGAATTAATCATGTATATATTTTAATTAATTTAATTTAATTATTTATTTATTATAGATATGGCAACTGGATTGTGTACTAGGGCAGGTGTAGATATAGGAGGCTACACACCAATCTAGGAGGATGGTGATTACTTAGAACCTCGATCTCGATAGATCATGAAAATAACTTAAAATATTATTTATTAAATTTTTATATATACTGATATGTATGGACTAATGAATTTCTAAATTATATTGATAGATTATACAGAGTATCTCATATTGTGGCATGGCAAAGACCCATCCTCTCAGCCCCTTGACCTTGAGGGATGGCTCAGGGCCACTACTGAAGGGGTGAGTGGTGTTAAAAAAAAAGATAATCGAGATAGCAAATAGAATTAAAGGTGAAGCAAAGTAAACCTTTTGAAAATTTTAACAAATAGTTGGCATGCAAAAAGGAAGTGAACTAACTTTTATTCATCTGATGAGCCCTTTAAATAATAATGAGCAAGATAACAAACTCATAAAATAAGGACTCCATCATCCATGTACAGTATGTGAAAAAAAATGGAAACACTTGCCTAAAATAAAAGAACCATTTTTCCACCATGCATAACATTGGGAGAAACAGCCCACGACTCCTAACAACTACTAACCAACCAGATAATGGGGTAGAAATTAAAGAAAAACAATTTCAGCATTAATCCATGACATACTCCCCCTTAATGCTGAAATTCACAACTCCAAGTTGACTCCTCAATTTAACAAACTTGTCCAAAGGAAGAGTTTTTGTAAACAAATCTGCAACTTGATCATGTGTGCTGCAATAAACTACTTGAATGCTTCCATTGCAAACTTGCTTCCTGATGAAGTGATGACGTGTTTCAATATGCCTTGTATGGCTGTGATTGATAGGATTTTTGGCCATTGCAATAGTGGATTGATTATTACAAAAAATTTTGGTTACCTCCACTTGATTTTGTTGCATATCCTCCATAATACGCGTCAACCAAATGCCTTGGCAAGCTGCTGTGGTTAGAGCCATATATACTCCACCTCAGATGATGATAATGTCGTTATTTGTTACTTCTTTGAACTCCATGAAATGGCACCAGAACCAATTGAGAAAACATATCCTATAGTGCTACGTGTATCATCAACCAAATCTGCCCAATCACTATCAGAATAGCCTAGTAATTTAAAGTCATTAGTTTTAGCATAAAATATTTCATATGAACTAATCCCCTTTAGATATCTCAACACGCTCCTAACTACTCCAAGATGAATCTTGCTTGGACTCTGCATAAATCGTGACAAGAGACTAGTAGCATAAGAAATATCAGGTTTGTTGTTGGTGAGGTATAATAGGCTACCAATTAAACTTTGATAAACAACAAAATCAACCTTTTCTTTCCCATCATTCAAGCTGAATTTCTGACTTGTATTCATTGGGTTTTTCATAGCATTACAATTGCTCATGTTGAACTTAGCAAGAAGATCATTCACATACTTCTCTTGACACACAAATATTTCTTCATCATGTTGAACAACTTCCAGTCCCAAAAAATAGCGCATTAAGCCCAAGTCAGTCATCTCAAACTAATTAACTATAATTTTTCTAAAGTCTTTCAACAAGAAGATACTATTGCTTGTATAAATCAAATCATCAATATAAAGGCAAACAATAAGTACGTCATCTCTACCTCTGGTTTTGACAAACAAAGTAGGCTCACATTGACTTTTATGAAAAGCATGGCTGCAAAAATTAATCATTCCATACCAAGTCCATGGTGCTTACTTCAGCCCATAAAGTGCTTTTTAAAGTTTGTACACTTTCTACTCTAGGCCTTCAATTTCATATCCTTTGGGCGGTTGTACATACATATCTTTCTCTAAATAACCATTCAAAAAAATTGATTTAACATCAAATTGATATACCTTCCATTTGTGTTGAGCGGCAATAGCTAAAATAGCTCGAATAGCATCAAATCTTGCCACTGGTGCAAAAATCTCTTCAAAATCAATTCTTTCATGCTGCATGTATTCTCTTGCAACCAACCGTGTCTTGTACTTTTGAATGGACCCATCAGACTTGAATTTGACCCTATATATCCATTTCAAGGCAACAACTTTGGTTCCAACTGGCAAATCTTCTAGTTTCCATGTTTTGTTCTTCTCCAAGGCCTTCATTTCTTCATCCATTATAGCACGCCATTCTCCACTTTCAACTGCAGCTTCAAAAGTAGTTGGCTCTTCAATTTGTGCTATTTGATATCGTTGAGTACGCTCATAGAGGTCCACCAAGGATCGGACCTTTCTAGGAGCTGGTGTTGTTGTTGATGATGATGAACTTGATGTGTTGGAGTTACTATTTGTAGGTATTGCAGAACTAAAACTTCCATTAGTTTGTCCTCCGATGATGATTTGATCATCTTCCAAGAAGCCATCGACCCTTAAAGAACCTGGACATTGTTGCTCATTCCAAATCCATGAGTTTTTCTCATCAAAAATGACATCCCGACTTACCATTAGCTTCTTACTAATGGGATCATACAATCTATACCCCTTAGTCTCAATACCATAGCCCACAAAAATATACTTTACACTATTATCATCAAGCTCAGTTGGTATTTGAGATGGAATATGAACATAAGCTAGGCAACCAAAAACTTTAAAGTGAGTTACTTTTGGCTTCCAACCATACCAACCTTCAAATGGAGTTTGATTTGAAGGTGCTTTTGTGGGGCTCCGGTTCAATATATACGCTACTGTATGAACTACTTCAGCCCAAAAATTTTTGGATAGAACCTTGGCTTTAAGCATGCTTTTATCCATTTCAACAAGACTTCTATTCGTTCTCTCTACTATCACATTCTGTTGTGGTGTGTACCTTACTGTTGGCTATCTTTGGATGCCAAATTCATTACAAAATTGATCGAATTCTTTGGACAAAAACTCTCCTCCTTGATTTGTTCGTAGAATTTTTATAGGATGACCACTTTGCTTCTCAACATAAGACATGAATTTCTTGAAGGTTGGTAGCAAATCTAACTTTTCTTTTACAAAATAAACCCATGTCATTCTACTAAAATCATCAACAAACACAACAAAATACCTGCTGTTATTGAGTGAAGAAGTTTGCATGCACACAGACATCAGCATGCACTAGCTCGATAGGTTTTGTAGCTCTCCTTGCCATTCCTTTAGGAAAGGAATCACAATGTTGCTTTTCGGTTGTACAGCTTTCATATATTTCATCTATTGACTTAATCTGGGGCAATCCAAGGATCAGATTCTATTTGAAAAGTACCTCCATGTTTCTAAAACTAAGGTGACCAAGTCTATGATGCCAAAGCCAATTTTCATTATCCAAGGATGCTGTCAAAGCAAGATAGTCTCTATGGCTTAAACTTAAAGAAAAGATTTTGTTTTTAGCCATGGGTACTTTAATCAACAAATCCTTCTTTAACTTATCCTTAAACACAAAGCAGTATAAATCTTCAAAAACAAGAGAATAATCCTCCAACAAGAATTACCTGACACTCAACAAATTTGAATCCAAATTAGGTACATACAAAACATTATTAACACAACAATTCTTAGAAGAATTTAGCTTTATAATACCTTTTCCTTGTGCCTCCCGAACTGTGCCATCACCTAAGGTCACTTTGCTATTCACAGTCTCATCCAAGTTGATGAAAAGTTCGTGTTTTTCAGTCATGTGATTGCTGCAACCACTGTCTATATACCAAACCTTCGAAATTGATTCTTTAGCAAAAAAATAAGCTTTCGGTACCCTCCTTTTCTTCAACAAAATTGGCTTGTTTTGTTTTGAATCGACAAAATTTTTCTATGTGGCCTTACCTTTTATAGTGGTAACATTGAACCTGGTGAAAATTCTTACCTTTATAGTAGGTGTTTTGATTCTGATTGTGTTCAAAATTACTTGCAGTTCTTCCTCCTTGGCCATCTTGGAAAGTTTGTCCACTACGACCTTTGCTAGCTCCACCTCTTGTACTTGGTTCTCCATTGCTAGCTCCACCTCTTCTACTTGGTTCTCCACTGTTATCTCCATCATTAAGCTGTAATTTGCTGTGAAAGGCACTTTCAATAAAATCGTTATCATAATATTTCATTCTATCCTCATGAGACATAAGAGAACCATATAATTCATCAATTGGCAACTTAGTTAGATTTTTAGATTCTTCAATTGCAGCCACTATATGATCATATTTCTTAGGTAGACTTCTAAGATTTTTCTCCACAACTCTCTGGTGAGACACTTCTTCACCATACTTCCTCATTTGGTTCACAATTTCTTGTATTTTTGTAAAGAAATCATGAAGACTCTCACCTTCCTTCATAAACATACCTTCAAAAAGACAACGAAAAGTTTGAAGTTTTACTGTCTTTACCTTGGCTGTACCCTGTACCCTTTTAGCAAAGCTTCCCATACATCTTTGGACTTTGTGGCTGCTGAAATACATGGAAAAGCCAATGGCTTGCTGGATGAAGAACAAAGTCTTTGCATCCTTCTTTTGAGTGTCACGCAAAGCTTCTGCTGATATGCTAGATTCTATATAGCAATTCTCCACCAAGTCCCACAAGTCTTGGGACATAAGCAAGGTCTTCATCTTAATGCTACAGACTTCATAGCTGCTACCATGGAAAATTGGAAGAGTAGGTTGTGATGGATTCATTTCACTATTGTTGTTTGCCATTGCAAAATTTGATTAGCAACCTGGCTTTGATATCAGATGTTACAAAAAAGATAATCAAGACAACAAATAGAAAGATGAAACAAAGTAAATTTTTGAAAATTTCAACAAATAGTTGGTATGCAGAAAAGGAAGTGAACTGACTTTTATTCATCTGATGAGCCCTTTAAATAGTAATAAGCAAGATAACAAATCTACAAAATAAGAACTCCATCACCCATGTATAGTATGTAAAATGAAAATGGGAAACGCTTGCCTAAAATAAAGGAACCATTTTTTCACCACGCATAACATTAGGAGAAATAGCCCATGACTCCTAACAACTACTAACCAACCAGATAATGGAGTAGAAATTAAAAAAAAAACAATTTCAGCATTAACCCATGACAAGTGGGAGCCGGATTATAAGATTCGACAATAGCTTAGATCCTCCAGCAGCTCAATATTCTTCATCGACATCCTCCTTTCAGAGCTTAATGACCCAGACATGGGCTGATGTACATGTAGAGAAGGTCATACAGAGGCTTTGGAGCTAGCGATCTTAGAGCTTCCAAGACATAGTCCATGATATGATCATTGAGTTTTTCTGGGATCCACATCTAGACTATCAGTTGGGCTTGTTATCACAACTATCATAGCAGGTAAGTCTATTAATAATTTTCTTTGCTTATTTTAAATTTTTATATTTGAAAGCTTTACATGCTGAGGCTTGAGTTCGAAAAGAAGATCTATGGGGTAAAAATTCAATCGAACCATCCAAATGATAGGTCGGAGGTGTCTATAGCTACATATCATCAAATAAAATGTGTATGAATAATCTGTTCAAGAATCAAAGTAGTATATCGAAATATACATCTCCATATCGATATATGCATTTTTGCATCGAAACATATTAATAATATTTTATTTTTCTTTATTATAGGATGTTGAAATATCCAGCTCTCATCTACCAGCTACTAGAGAGAGCATACAAAAGTAAGAGAATGATGAGAAAGATGATGAGGACGATCTTACATAATTTTTTTTGATATATGTATAATTTTGATACTTGTAAACCAGTATAAATTTATAAAATTATATAATTTATATTTTTAAAATAGTATAATTAATTTTATATTTATGATTGTGTTAAATTATTATTATTATTTTATTTATACTATATTTTAAAAAATATCATTACTTGTTACTATGATTAAAATAGATTTTAAAATATTTAATTATAATTTTTTTAAAAAAATTTAAAAACTATTAGCAATGAAACTTTCCATCACTAATAGTTTTCTAAAATTTTAATTTAAAAAATTATAAAGCTATTAATGATGAAACAACCATTGCTAATACTTTTTTAATATTTTAATTAAAAAACTAAAATTATTAGTGATTGCTTTTTGTCACTAATATCGTTGCTAATTATCTTTATTAGCAATAAGATATTTGCCATCACTAATAATAATAATTAGCGATGAGATTGTTTTTGATTGGTTTTTAGCAACAACATAGGCTAATAGCATTAGCGATGGCTAATGGGCTACTAGCGATTTCTAATAGCCATCGCTAGTAGTGATTTTTCTTGTAGTGATCATTATTATTATAGAAACTAAGATTTAATTTTAAAGATATTTGTGCAATCTCTAGTTGATTTAAAGAAAACCAATTATAATCTTATTATTCTATTTAGTAACAATTTTTTTCTAGATTACATCCCGTAATTTTTTCCTTTACATAGAAGGGTTTTCTACTTTAAAATTATGATGTCTCTTATTTGTGGATTGCTTAATTATTTTTTTGTTAATTACTTGCATAGATCATAGAGATTATTGTTGCTTGGTGAACTATAGTGATATCTCATTATATTGCAAAAAAGAGCAAAGAAATTTATGATATTATTGCTTCATGATTGCACTTTTCCGATGCAAATAGATACCAATCTATTTAAACATTTTCTACCACTTGCAATTTATGATTTACTATCAGTTTGATGTTGAGAATAATTTGTTAAAAGATTAAAGAAAAGTAGACACTGAACCGAACTATATATGTTCGGCATTTAACCTCGTCCAATGTATGCTAATGGCAACCAAAGGGGTGGATTATATTGACTCACTCATCCTGAAGAATGATGCTAGTGAGCAAGCCGGATACCGCTTCATTGAGATGTTGTTTTCTAATATGATAAGGTTAACCGCATGGTTCAGCAAGGTCCAAATCAATGGATGCTTGGATCACCCTTATATAGGATATGAACGTAGTGTATTAGTCCAAGATGATTCTCCATCAAAGATATTTTCTTAAAAGAAAAGTAAAAACAGAACAATGGATTAACTAAATTATTTAGTTTTAGAATAAATTACACCAGCAAATTCCTAGTGGAAACTCAAATTTCCCTAGAAGAAACTCTCTATTGGAGGATTGGAATAATTCTACAAGCTTAAACCGGTTGGCATGCTAGAACATTGGGATTCCAATGGCACCAGGATTTATGTGTTGATTCCCTAGAAGTGATGGAGCAAACTTTTATTTTCACAAAATAAAGTGGCACATTTTTATGTTTAGGATTTTCTATGTTCTCCGTTTATTATGGAAAACTTATAAGAAACATCCTTTCAAATTTGGATCATTTATACTCTCAAAATTTTAAAAGTATCAATTAACTACTAAAATTTAAAATTTGATTTATCATCCCCACTCAAGCCACTGCGGGGCTCAAACCTATGACCACAAGCTTAAGAGCCTTGCACTTTACCGACTGAGCTAGATGGGCTCACTTCATCCCCCATTAGGCCGGCAAGTACTGCAAATACACCTAACATGGATCCTTCACTTCTGAGTTGCATTATAAACTCATGAATAATGGTTGACTCCGATGCCATATTACAAAATCTTCTGGAAAACAATATTATACAATATACATCACATTGTGTTTGTCTTGTATCAAGTTACCCAATCTCTTGATCCAAAACCAAAGTAATTCGATTGGGATTTTCAACTTGATAATGGAACCGGCCAATATTTTTTTAGATCCCAGACTAAACCAATCGAATGAGATCTGTTCAACCCCGTACTGAAACTTATTGCAATCCACAAGGCTACCAGATCCATTTCAATGTGGAATGTGTCGTGGCATGAAATGCTTCTTAGTGCATGGCTTGCACCATGTAATTTTTCTTGGTGCATGATGCTCATAATAATCTTATATGGCTGCACTTCTCACCGTCCACTCGTTTGCAAGCAAGAATTTTGGTGTACATACCTTTAAAACTCGTCTCCATGCGCTTGGGAACCAAATTGGCAGCCTTGGACCTTTTTTTTTTTTTTTTTTTGGATAGTCAGATATGCTTCATTATATTCTGCAAGTACATTTTAATGGTAGTAGGATATGAAATATTACTCCTTCGAGCCGGCGTGCTGATATGTTAATATTTACCATAACACTTTTGCCGGGAAGGCAATGCAGCGCTTTGGACACAAACTCATTCGTACTTTGTCATATTCTCAAAGTACAATCAAATGTCGAGATATAATTTTAGTATAGATTTATGATATCTAAAATATTATTTATATATATATATATAAAATGGACCGCACACGCGCCTGAAAAGATATTTTTTTGAAATATTTTTAGCTTTATCTCTAATTACCGTATTTCTCTTTTCTAGAATCTCTTTATTTTTTTTCTTCAACTACATTCAGGAATTTCTTTCTTCTATTGTCAAAGGTAATAAATATTGCTTAAACACTCTCACTTCTCTGTCATGTTGAATAATACCGGACGCCGACCAAATATAAAGAATCTCAGTCCAAATAAAAGTTTACCCAATACCGTGTAAGTCTTCTTATGAGGATTGAGGACCAAAAAAAGTGGGTGTTTCGAACTCTACAGGACAGAATGACCGTTGAACGGATGTGCCATACGAGAATCCTCTCCACACCGGTATATCAGACCTCAAATGGTCTGAGAACCGTTGGGCATTACCCGTTTGGCAGGAGTAAGTTTAGCATCGAAACTTGCCCGTTTTCCATGCTTCAAAAAATAATTCATCCAGAAGAATAACTCTTCGATGTTCGAACTACTTCCTACTTGATGATGCACATCTCTTCTTTATAAGAAAGGCTTGACCTACACCAAATCTTAGTATGAGCGGTGCTTCTCGAGTTGGCCTGCCATATATCTTTTGTATATCATGTTCGCAAGACGTGAAAGATCTCGGAAAACAAGGTCAGGTTCTCGAAAACAAGCCAAACTAATTGGTGTACGACGACATTCGCAAATTCCATTCCCTTCAACATAACATCTGTTTAAATCTAGAAGCCCATTTATTTTGTTATTATACTATGCATACAATTCGGTAGGGAACACGCAAAAAAAAGAGCCTCCTGGTGCAAGGAGTATAACATGCAGGGCTTCAGGTAGTTGTAGGTCTGGGAGTTAAGGGTGCCCCCCACCCCCACTTCCATACCCAGATCCATAGCCTGAACCGTAACCAGACCCGTAGCCTGACCCCGAGCCAGAGCCTTCACCGCCACCCCCACCGCCACCACTTCCATATCCGCCACCATGGGCACCACCGCCCTGACCGTACCCGGAACCACTGCCGGACCCATATCCCGACCCACTCCCACTGCCAGATCCACTGCCACCTCCACCACCTCCGCCACTTCCATACCCTCCACCGTTAGGCTCCTGATCCAGACCCATATCCAGAGCCCGATCCACTCCCCGACCCATACCCAGAGCCGCTGCCTCCACCTTGTCCACCACCGCCGCCACTTCCATACCCTCCACCACTGGACCCTGATCCACCTCCTTCACCATAACCAGACCCGGAACCATAGCCAGATCCGGAGCCATTCCCTTCGCCTCCACCCCCACCACCACCTTCGCCACCACCGCCGCCTCCGCCACCGGCCGACGTCAAGAATCGGCTTGCCTCAGAGAGGCTAATGCCTAGCAACACTATGAAGGAAAGAGCAACTAGCTTAGTACGAGCCATGGTTGCTAAAGGAGAGGAGGAATGAGTTGTATGTCAGAGTGGAAGATGGCGTGGCTATTTATAGAGCTGGATGCACGACTCTCAAAGACATGCAAGCATCCCAACTACTCCTAATTTTACTTTCTTTACGTCGCGAGGATAAGGTTTCTCGTTTGAAACGAAAGAAAGGATCGAGGACGAATATGGTATGTTATTTGACTCGCGTTATTGAATGTTTCCATAGGTTTATTGTTTGGCGTACAATTGACTGGTGGATTTCGTCGAAGTAGTTGCTTGCCCAAGGTGCTGCTGGCCATGGTTTCCAGTCGGCAGGCCCTGTTTCTGGATCCTGCGTGCGTCCATTGTTGACAAATTGAGCTACCACCTTAGTATTATAGGTCCAGCCAGGTGTATCTTACGTGTCGCTGCTCTTGTTTGATAGGATGGTTCCTTTCAACCTTCCCAAGGATTGGTGGCTTGGAGGTGGCCCATTGTAGTGGAATCAATGAGCAGTGGGGTTAATAGACTGCCACAGACCTGCTTGAAAAATATATGCTAGTACACAGCGTAGGAATGAATTGCGGAAAACCTTGAGCTACCCAAATATTGCCAGTCCAAAACAGCAACCCTCAGAAGTATTTTAGACAAAAAGTGCAGCTTCATGTCTTTGTTTCCGCGTTGATTCTAATCAACCAAGAAGTTTTTGTTTGCTAATGGTTTCCTTTTCTTTTCCGGGGCTGTTTGGATGAATTGACTGAAAATAGACTTTAAAAAAAAAAAAATCACAATAGATTTTTGTTTCTTCTCATAGGATTCGGGTCAGCCCACTCTAAAATCGTTTTTGGATATGAATATAGATTTAGCCTGGTTTGTAATCCTATCATCTCCGTTTGTCCTGGCCCAATCCTGGGATTATCAGCCCGCTCATCCACGCAAACCCTTATTTAAGGAAGTTTACTGATGATTTTGGTAGTGAATTAACTATTTTAAACATTAATTACGAGGCATCCAGCAAGTGGAGCCCAGCCTAATAATCATTTTTTTTTTCAAATACTTGAGTTCGCATGGATGGTCGCAATACAAGTTTAATAAATTGCAAAGAAACCAATTATAATATTACGTAAGGGCGCAGCGGCGGTATCCGGCACCAAAGTCTTTTTAGATCGGTCTTGATTGCATTGTTAGTGCGAGGATCCATGCAAGTAGAGGTGGGCACTAGGTCAGGCCGCACCCAGACTGACATGAACTAGGCCGTGCTAGGCATGACCCAAAATAAAGGGTCGGGTTGGGCTGGGGTTTGGTGGCCTACGGCCCAGACCCAGCACGGCCCTCCAAAGCCTGAAATGGCATGGCCCGTCGGACCAGGCATGGCGTAACACGCACCTAGATCCGACACATGGTACAGCCCATTTGGCACGCTATAGCCTCTTTAAAATTTTTATTTTAAAAAATAATTTTTATAAAATAAATTAAGTTGATAGATAAATAAAAAAATATAAGATATTAAATTTTTTTATAAAAATAAAAATCATCTTGTAATGATGGAGAGTTTGGCGTGGATTCCTACCAGTTTATTAATATAAATTAAAATTATACAAAAAATGGAGAGGGGTTAGGCCTAACCTCCAGAATAGAAAGAGAGAGAACTGATAAGAAAATAGAGATGACTCACCTCAACAAATAAAAGATAAAAATATATAATTTTTAAAAATTAAGAATTAAAAATAAATCTTATTAATTATTTATTGTATTTATGTCATCCTTATCATTAGATGAAGTATCATGTCCTCCTTTATCCTAAAGTCTCGTCTCTGCATCTATCTAATTTTTGAAGCAGAGCAGCATCTCAACTATTTCACCCATCATCCTACTCCTCTTTTCATTCAACATGCGCCGACCTGCACTAAAAGTTGATTCCGATGCTACTATGGACATCGGCATAGCTAAAATATCATGTGTAATTGCAGACATAACATGGTATTGATTTTTTACATTCTTCTACCAAAAAAATACATCAAGATTTTCTATTTGATTTTTATTTAATACAGAAGATATATCATTTCGTAAATAAAATTCTAATTCATTACTTAAAGATGAAGAAGATGCAGATGAAGAAGATATATATGAATGTCTTCTAGGTGCAAGAAATGAAAAAATAGATGATGAACGAGAGGTAGTAGAAGTTGATTGTGAAGATGATGTGAACTGTCTAGATCATCAAAGCTTTTCATCATATAATGCAAAAATATCATAAAGTAGCTGAGTTACCTCAGCTTTAGATTCTTCAGAATCATGATTCATATATCTACCAATTTCATCAAGTAAAATATGTACGTCATTTAATTTGATCAATAGATCAAATACAGCAGCTAAGTTATGCATGGGACATACATCCCAATACTGATTTCATTTTCTTTCTATTTTATAAATAATAGGCATTAAAACATCATCAAATCTATATTGTGCAAATTGATCATAAATTATATATACTTGTTGTAAAAATGCATAAGAGGTTGAAAAATAAACACCAAAAAGAGTATTTATAGCATTTTAAAAACTAACTAAAAAATCTTCTAAATTTTTTTTTCCAATCATTTTTAGTCAAAATAAATCCTAATCCACGATCATTTATATATGCATTTAATAAATTTTTATATGAATATGCATCATGAATCATCATATATGTAGAATTCTAGCAGATAACTACATCAAATTTAAATTTTTTAAAATATTTACCATGGTCTAAACATAATTATTTAATTTTTTGAAATTATACTCTTGAAGCATGAATAAAAGATACCGCATTTCTAATTTTTATAATTATATCTTGAACCATGCCTATTTCAGCTTGAACAGAAAGATTCAAAATATGACATGCATATCTAATATAAAATATAATTTTTTATTTACAATAGGACGAAAAGAATCTTTCAATAATTGGATAGCTATATTATTATTAGATGCATTATCAAATGTAACAGACATAATTTTGTTACTAATGCCATATATAGCTGCAGTTTGATAAATAACATTAGAAATTTATTGGCCAGAATGAAGATAATCAAAAGAATGACAAGCAATAATATGCTTATTTAATTGCCAATCATTATCTATGTAACGAACAGTAATAGAAATAAAATACATACTAGCTATAGATGCAGTCCATATATCAAAAGTTAATGATACTTTTGCGTTTAAAGCAGAAAGAGTACCAATTAAATCATGCTTCATTACTAAATAATTTATCATAGCTACTCTTCTAAATGTATATCTACTGGTTCTTTTATAAACGGATTGTAAAATTAATTGAACATATTCTTCAAAATTGAAAGATTCACATAAGCTAAAAGATAATTCATCTCTAACTATCCATTTTACAAGTATCTTTCTTTGATTTTCATGATTATAGGCAAAAGTTCCAACAAAAGCACCCCCTTGTATATTAAGAGTGCTTTGAAGACGAGAATCACTTATCCCATGAGACTCTTGATGTCTCTTCAAATAGCTAGTTCCTCCAATACTGGTACAACTATATAATTTGATATATTTTTTATATTTTGCCTTATAGAAACCATCTATCAAAATTCTATCGAAATTATTCCATATAGTGCTAATCCTCTTACGGGAAGAGAATTCAGCTTTCCCAGAAGAGGCTTCAGAGGAAGCAGAAAGAGTTTTTTCCTCCAAAATAGAAAGAGAAATGTCGGCATGCCCAGCGGTGCCGGCTATACTCTCATAATCATAACTTACCATCTAAATTAAGTAAATATAAAAAAATAAAAACTAACCAGTAACCAGCAAAAGAAAATTAAATTGTAGAGCTAAAGAGGAAAAAGAGATGGAGCCGAGACTAGAGAATTAGAAAGTTGGAGGAGGAGGGCCAGACCGTCGAAGGTTGGATAGCCAGAGAGCCAGATTTGTAGAGCTGCCATTGAACTACGACTTTCAAAAGGAAGATGCTTCCTCCTCTTGTATGACTCTTGAATTGCTAAACTATAATTGCTACGTACTAAATAATTTAATGAAAGAGAGAAGAATTGCTAGAAGAGAGAACAAATAGAAGTAGGAAGATTAAAGATAGAGAAAATTGGTTTGATGAATTGATGTGGTGAGAATGAAAGAAGAAGGCTTTATTTATAGAAGTTTCAAATTTTTATTTTTTCAAAATATCCCTCAATCTAGCCATTTTTTTGGTTGTTGAAGGGGTTAAAATGGTAAAAATAAGAAAACTAGCCATTTTAACCTTTAAAAAATAAAAAAAAATCGATTTTAGCCATTACAAGCTGGGCCAGGCATGGCCCGTTTAGGATTGTTATGGGTGGTGCCAGGCATGACCTGTTAAGGCTAAAAAAAAATATGGATCTGACGGACCAATGAGCCATGCCAGGCCCAGCCCACCAATTCTTGGGTCTAGGGTTGTGCCATGCCGGCACGGTCGGTTATAGTACCAGGCCCGTCGGGCCTGAGCTGAGCCGAGCTAGGCATGGCCCGATGCCCATGTCTGCATACAAGTATATATGTAGTCCCGCATCGATTATTTACTACTTGAAAGATCTTGGATACATATACACGATCAAGAATCTAAAAAAATATCTTCTGGCTAGTCTTTTTGGGTGAGATCCTGAATTATTATAAATGATATCAAAGTTAACCCAGTCCATAGCCTATGTGGATTAGGGGATATGTAGTATAGGTTCATTGGGCTAACCATGAACTAATTCTGGTGTTTATGAATTTATTCATAGATTTGAACTTTTAGCCTGGCGAGGATGCTAAAACTTAAATAGAAGGAGTATGTAAGAATCGATCTGTGCAGGTGTATATTTAGTCACACATCAGTTGTTTATTGAAAATATCTTGGATATTTATATAGAATCAAGAAATTCAAAGAATATATTTTGGCTAGCCTTTTTGGATGAGGTTCTAGGTTATTGCAGTTAGTTCCTATTTTTTTTCCGTTTACCCCATATGTAATATATTTTCCAAAAAAAAAAGATTTTTGTATATAATTAACATTTTTTTAAAATAATATTTATAGTTGTTTATGGACACATTATCCCTATTTATACACATTTATTTGTGAACAAGAGATTAAACTTGAAAGGGTCGTAACTATGGAGCAAGAATAAAATTTTTAGTCAATCGGAGTTAAACATATATAAAATAATGATCAACCAACGCACGGACTTCGTGTAATCAATTATTCCATATAATGTCATAATTTTATTTAACCAAATGTTCAATTTTATCCAAAGAGAAAAGACAAACGAGGGCTCTTGATTGGTGTATATCCAGCTATATAGTAAAGCACACGAAATTAGTTAGAGCAGGGTCATGCAAGCATGGTCGCATCCTTGAAAGTTAACAATGGTTGAATACATCCCGGGAACGTGTGACATGCATCGCTGCATAAAGCCATCCCGAGGACATGGACGTTTCTTTAAAATCCAAACGGACAATGGATGAGAGCCATCTCTAAGCATCGCGAACTATGCAACGTCGGCAATGGATTTCATGGAGCAGCCCCGGAATATAGCAACTTCACATCAAATGGCGCCACGCTCCTTCGCGGATGTTGTGCGAGACGGCGGGATGAATCACAATGAATCGACGAGCTTTGATATTAGAATCACTGACCAGATCTCATCTTCGCAAATCCTAGCAGGGACTCTGCCTTATTGTCCACCGGTGGCTCTATTTAAAGGAAACCAATGTTCCAGATGTGGCGAAGCCGGGCACCGAAAGAAAGCTTGCAGAAGTCCTTTAAAATGTTTCCAGTGCTTAACATTTGCCCATTCCTACAAAATCTGTAAGTCCTTACCGCTCCACACCAACCGGTCCCATCATAAGACTTCAACCCCTACCAGTGAAAAACATCCAAGTGCTCTAACCTGCTCCACCCCCTATTAATCTGTTGGTTCGTGCTAGTATGAATACTGTCAGGTCTTCTAGACAAGTTGAGAGGTCTAAAGCCTATCTTGCCTTTTCTCCTAAGATGAATGAAACTTCTAACTATCTGAACCATGTAGCTTTTGTTCAATCATTCGATAGACCTGTTAAGATTCATGACGTAGGCAGTACCTTAGCCCATAAAGCTCATGTTACCGGGTCCTGGACAACAAGGAAGCTCACTAGGGACAACGAATTCTTCGCGTCATGTCCCTCATTCAAAGTGGTTCACGGTCTTATGGAACTCAGGCACATTCACGGTTATGGCTTCACACTGCTTGTTAACCACTGGGATCAATCCCGGCTTGCTCATCATCATAACCTTCATTTTAAAGCGAGCATTAGTCTACTCAACCTTCCTGTCTTCTGCTGGAATTCTGATGCCGTTGCTAACATAGTCGTTGATTTTGGGATGCCCTTCCGGGTGAGTCGAGCATGTGCTACATGGGAGGATCTTTCCAGTTTTGACCTCAACATCTTCTGTGAAGACCCAGTCTTACTTCCTAGCTTCGTGGATGTAACAGTTGGGCTTTTTACATATCCAGTACAGGTTAATGTGAAGTATTCTTCACCACATAAACCCAACTTTGCTGATCTCTTTTTCTCTACGGATAAAAAAAATTTGGAGAGCGATGAGTGGAGATTTTGATTCGGCAACTCTTACTTATTGTAAAAATTAATTCCACACACAGACCGACGTGGCCGTTGGTGATCAGTCAAGCAATAAGGAAGAACTTCTTAGAGATTACTGCGAAAGCACGAACAATGGATTCAAAAAAAAAAGAGTAGATAAGGCTGTGATTGATTGAAGAATTGATCTCCAAGGCACTAGTCCACCATACATGCAAAAGAGATATCTAGTAGTAGACCTTCTTGTATCAAGATCACCTGTATAATTTGCATCTACAAATTCTTCCAAAGGATCCGAACCTATATCTTCAAATTCTCTCGAATGCCCACCAAATATCAAACCATAATTCCTTATTTTCTGTAGATATCTCAATATCGACTTCAATGCTTTCCAGTATTTTCTTCAGTGTTAGCCATATATCTACTAACCATGATCACTGCATGTGCTATTTCTGATCTACAGCACACTATATGTACATCACACTACCTACAGCATTTGTATAAGAGACTCCATCCATGTACTCTCTTTCTTCTTCTAACTAGAGGCTTTGATACTTGAAAAGAGACATATGGCTCAGCAATAGTATCTCCATAGGTTTGGCCTTTTCTATTCCAAATCTTTTCAGAACTTTCTGCATATATCCTCCTTATGACAAATGGAGCACTCTTTTGCACCTATCTCTGTAAATCTCCATTCCAAGAATTTTCAGTACTAGACCTAGATCTTTCATCTCAATTCAGCTGATAATGTCCTTTTCAGCCATTTCACAACCTTCATACTCCTGTTGGCTATGAGCATATCATCAACATACAATAGCAGATACAGGGCATCCTTCTCATCTATATCCTTGACGTAGACATAACTATCATGTTCACATCTAACAAATTTCAGGCTCAAAACAATGCTATCAAATTGTGATACTACTAATGAGGGAATTATTTCAGGCCATACAATGACCTCTTCAGTAAACATACGTTTTTCTCCTATCCAATATTCATCAAACCATCTGGCTGCTTCATATAGATTCTTTCCTCTGATGTGCCATGATGAAAGGTCGTCTTCACATCCATCTGTTCCAACTCCATATTATACTATGCCATCAGTAATAGCAAAACTCGAATAGATGTATGACATACCATACGAGAAAAAACTTCTATTTAATCTATCTCTTTTCTTGGTGAGTATCCCTTTGCTACCAATCTTGCCTTGAATCTGACTCCATCTTGTTCTGAAGGTGCTTCCTTCTTTGTGAACATCCACTTTGAGCCAATAGATCGAGCACCTTCTGGAAGATCCATCAGCTACCATATTTGATTTTTATTCAATAATTCCATCTCCTCCATCATGGCCTACATTCATAAATCATGATCCTCACTCTCTATGGTCTCTACATAATTCTCTAAATCTTCATTAGCAGTGATGAGTGTATAGAAGATAATCTCATCAATGCCATATCTGATCGATCTTCTAACAGTACGCTGGAGCTTGTGCAAAGCCACTCCCACTAGCATGTCACTGCCTAAAATTTGTGACTGATCCTGCACAACCATCTGAACTGCTAGCCCTTCATGCTAATTTTCAATCTGAGACAAAACTTTTCTGCCTAACTCTATCTCAATAGGAATACTTCTGTAAGTGGATATAACCTTTATGCCATCATTCTCTGACTGATTATCACTATTCATCTTTATTTTTCTAGTTGCTTCTGTACTCTCAGGCCTCTCTAAGATATTTTTTTCATAAAAAATGGTGTCCTTGCTGATCACTACCTTCTGTGCTTCAGGATTCCATAGTAGGTATCCCTTGACTTCTTGTGGATATCCTATGAATGTCATCTTTTGAGATTTAGGGTCTAACTTACTTCTCTCGGTTGCCTCCATATGTGCATAGGCTGTGCAACCGAAGACCTTTAGGTGGTCAAGTTTCATCTTCTTTCCACTCTAGACCTTCTTTGGAATGCCTCCATTCAATTTTCAATTAGGAGACTTGTTCACAAGAAAATAAGAAAAAATTAAAGCATCACCCTAAAAGAATTTGGAAAGTGATGTTTGCAGTCTTAAACTCCATACCTTCTCAGTCAGTATCTGATTCATTCTTTTCATAACATCATTCTGCTAGAAAGTCATCTTTACTGTGTAATAGTATTTGATACAATTTTTCTCATAGTACCTTTTGAACTCTAGGCTTGTATACTCTCCTCCATTATCCGACCTCAGACACTTCACCTGTCTTCCTGTCTCCTTCTTAACTTCAGCTCTCTAGGCTTTGAACTGGACAAACACCTCTAACTTTTCTCTAATCAGATAAATCTACATCTTTCTTGAGAAATCATCAATGAATGTAATAAAATATTTTGCCCCACCTCTAGCTTATATAGAAGCTGGTCTCCACACATCTGAGTGCACTAAATCCAGCACTCCTTCGCTATGCTTTGTACTTTTGGCAAACTTCATCCTATATTGTTTACCAAAGATGCATGGCTCACATAAATCTATGCCCTCCTTCTTCAGGGCCGGGATCATCTCTCTTCTGCTAAGTTCAGTAAGCCCTCAATCACTCATATGATCCATCCGATAGTACCATAGTCGATATAAGAGCTGCTCCTCCTATATCGTTGCTAGCATCTCTGCACTATCGTTTATCACTGAGCCTTCCATTCTATAAAAACTGTTACTCAGTCTTCTATCTCTCATCACCATCAAAACTTTTTTGAAAATTTTTGGACATCTACTCCCAACTTGGCTATTAAAAGCATAACCCTGCTCCTCTAAGTAGCCCAAAGAAATTAATTTTTTTTAAAAATTTTGGTATATACTTGACATTTGATAATGTACGAATGATCCCATCGTACATCCTCATCCTAATTGAGCCAACTCCAGCTACTTTGCATGGGTGATCATCTCTAAGATTGACACTTGCTCCATCGATCTTTTGGTAGATGAAAAATCACTTCTGATGAGAAGTATAGTGGTGAGAGTATGCTAAATCCAATATCTACATAGTATCGTACTCTGTGGATCCATCTGATACAACTAGCAGATCTTCTCCATTGCTTATCGAAGCTATATCATCAGTCTTGCTGGCCTTTCCTTTTTCTGACCTCAAAAGAGGACAATCTCTCCTCAGATATCTAGGTTAATGACATTTATAATATTTCAATATCTTCCTTTAATCCCGAGACTTTGACATGCCTTTGGATTTCTCTCTTATCTTCTTCTTTGATTTTTTCTGTCTTTCATTCACAGTCAAGATCTTAGACTTGGAATCTTTCTTGTAGATCTTTTTTTTTACTCATTTGATCTGAGCATACCAACAACTTCTTCATAGTTTAGGATCTTCTTTTCATAAAATAAAGTTGTTATAAGACCATCATACGAGCTTGGGAGAGAATAAAGTAGCAGCAATGTCCAATCTTCTTCATCGATCTTTACATTCAAACTCATCACCTCAGAACACATCTGATTGAATCTTTGGATATGTACAATAAGATCTCCACCTTCGGACATCTTCAGACTGAACAAATATTTCTTTAACCTTAGCTTATTTGTCATGTTCTTTCCCATCTATGTGTTCTCCAGTCTTGTTCAGAGCTTCTTTGCCATAGTCTCGGTGCAAATCTCAGGTAGCACCTGATCGGTCAAGCACATTCTAATTGTGCTAAAAGCAATTTTCTCCAATGCTTTTCAATCCTCAGCACTGATCTTTTTAGGCTTTTCTCTTATCAAGACCTTATATATCCTCTGCTAAACCAACAAGTCCTTTATTCTTTGCTGCCATAAGATAAAATTTTTCTTACCATCAAATTTCTCAAAATCCATCTTGAGTCGACTTGATCCCATGACTTTAAGCAAATCAAAAATAAAATCCTAACATCCTTTCATGATCACACACCGGCAAAACTATTCTTCAAAGAAGATCTGAATATCCTAAATCCTCTTTTCAACCTTCTATATCACCGTTCCTCCATGTAACAAATCTCCAACTCAATCTAAAGATAACTATGAAGCAAACAAGAAGTTTTTAGGATAAAACTTAGTGCAATAGATCTTGCATATAGAAATCCTAGGTATCTTCCTTCCTTCCATGCAACACCGCTCTGATATCAATTATTGTGAAAATTAATTCTACACACGGACCGACGTGGTCGCTGGTGATCAGCCAAAAAATAAGGAAGAACTCTTTAGAGATTACTGCAGAAGCACGAACAATGGATTCAAGAAATAAAGAAGAAGAAGAGTAGTGATTTTTGGAAGAAAAGAGCTTTATTTCATTGAATTCAGTATCATATACAACCTTGATATATTTTTAGTATATATACTCTACAAAAGGATCAAGCTTCAAGCTCATAGAAAAATTTTTCAAATCCAAAATAATTCATGTACATAAAAAAGACATGTGAAAATTGAGCTAGTTCAGTTTTAGACTGAGCTGGCTAACCTACGATCGGATTGGCTCAGTTTGAGATATAGCCGACCCAGTTGTGTACCGTGCCAACAGTCCCAAAAATATTACTTTCTATCTGAATTTTTTTTTAAGACATAGCCGACCTAGTCCTGGACTGAGTCGATCTAGTTTTCAACTTAGCCGATCTAGTCTCAAGATGAGCCGACTAAGTTTCTGAACTTTACTATTCAGGCTGATTTCTCTATCTGCACGCTTTCGTCTTTCCATGACCTATCTTCTTATATTTTCAAGATATGAGAGTGCCACTTCTGAGCTCATATTCTCCATCTTGGTACTTTCAAGTTCTTGTAAATCCATCTCTTCCTTGCAAACCCATCCGTATCATATACATCTGAAAACTATCACTAGGGAGTACCTTCATGAATGCATTAGACTAATTCTCCTTTGTATGGACCTTCATCAGTTCCACTTCACCTTTCTCTACCAGCTCTCGATCCTTTGGTACCTCACGTCTATATACTTTGTGCGCACATGATAGACTGGATGCTATGCAAGCAGCTGAGCACTCTGACTGTCACTGTATAGTTTAATCTTGCTCTGCTCTACCCGCATCTCAATAATCAGCTTCCTAAGCCAAAGTGATTCTTTTGCAGCCTCAGTAATGCCAATGTACTTGGTCTTTATGGTAGACAAGACCATGATTGATTGAAGGATTGATCTCTAAGACACCGATTCATCATACATGCAGAAGAGGTATGTAGTAGTAGACCTCCTTGTATCAAGATCATCTACATAATCTGCATCTACAAATCCTTTCAGAGGATCTAAATCTCTATCTTCAAATCCTCTTGATTGTCCACCAAACACCAAATCATAATCTCTTATTTTCTGTAGATATCTCAATATCCACTTTAATGCTTTTCAGTATTTCTTTTCAGGATTAGCCATATATCTATTAATCATGCTCACTGCATGTGCTATATCCGATCTACAGCACACCATAGTGTACATCACATTGCTTATAGTATTTGCATAAGAAACTTCATCCACGTACTCTCTCTTCTTCTAACGGGGGCTTTAATACTTAGAGAGAGATATATGGCTCGAAAATGGTGTCTCTATAGATTTGGCCTTCTCCATCTCAAATCTTTTCAAAACTTTCTGGATATATCCTTCTTGCGATAAATGGAGCATTCCTTTGCACCTATCTTTGCAAATCTCTATTCCAAGAATTTTTAATGCTGGATCTAGATCTTTTATCTCAAATTCAGTTGATAATATTCTTTTCAGTTCTTTCACAACCTTCATACTGCTACTGGCTATGAATATATCATCAACATACAATAATAGGTATATGGCATCATTCTCATCTATATTCTTGATGTAGATACAACTATCTTGTTCACATCTGACAAATTTTAGGCTCAAAATAAAATTATCAAATCTATAATACCACTGACGAGAAGATTATTTTAGACCATACAGTGATCTCTTTAGTAAATACATCTTTTTCTCCTATCCAATCTTCATGAAACCACCTAGCTGCTTCATATAGATTCTTTCCTTCAATGTGCCATGAAGGAAGGTCATTTTCACATCCATCTATTCTAACTCCATATTATACTATACCACCAGTGACAACAAAATCCGAATAGATATATGACGCACCATGGGAGAGAAAACTTCTGTGTAATCTATCCCTTTTCTTTGTGAGTATCCTTTTGCTATTAGCCTTGTCTTGAATCTGACTAAATCTTATTCTGAAGGTGCTTTCTTCTTTGTGAACATCCACTTTGAGCCAATAGATCAAGCACCTTCTGGAAGATCCACCAGCTATCATGTCTGATTTTTATTCAGTGATTTCATCTCCTCCATCATGGCCTGCATTAATGAATCATGATCCTCACTCTCCATGGTCTCTGCATAATTCTCTGAATCTCTATTAGCAGTGATGAGTGTATAGAAGATAACCTCATCAATGCCATATCTGATCGACCTTCTAACAGTATGTTGGGGCTTGTGCAAAGCCACTCCCATTAGCACATCTCTCTTGAAATCTATGACTGATCCTACACATCCATCTGAACTATTGATCCTTCATGCTAATTTTCAATCCGAGATAAAATTTTTCTGCCCAACTCTACCTCAACAGGAACACTCCTATAAGTAGATATAATCTGTATGCCATCATTCTCTGACTGACCACCGCTGTTCATCTTTACTTTTTTAGTTGCTTCTATACTCCCAGGCCTCTCTAAGATGCTCTTTTCATCAAAAATGATGTTTCTGCTGATCACTACTTTCTGTGCTTCATGATTCCACAGTAGGTATTCCTTGACTTCTTGTGGATATCCTTTGAATGTTATCTTTTGAGATTTAGGATCTAACTTACTTCTCTCAATTGCCTCCATATGTGCATGGACTGTGCAGCCGAAGACCTTTAGGTGGCCAAGCTCCATCTACTTTTCACTCCAGACCTCCTCTGGAATGCCTCCATTCAGCTTTCAATGAAGGAACCTGTTCATAAGAAAAAATGAGAAAGTTAAAGCATCACCCCAAAAGAATTTTGAAAGTGGTGTTTGTAGCCTTAAACTTCATGCTTTCTCGGTCAGTATCTGGTTCATCCTTTCTGCGACACCATTCTATTGGAGATTCATCTTCATTGCATAATGGTGTTTGATACCATTTTTCTTACAGTACCTCATGAACTCTAGGCTTGTATACTCTCCTCCATTATCCGACCTTAGATACTTTATTTATCTTTCTGACTCCTCAACTTTAGCTCTACAGGCTCTGATACTAAATATTGGCGCAATCATCATGGCATCACCTATCTCTGATACCAATTATAAGGAACCATGGTACCGCTCGAACATCAATCCTTTTTTAACATCATAAGCTCTGATATCATGTTGCAAAAGCTTCTGATCTTTAGTATGGATATAGAGAGACTTTTTGTTCTCTAAGACAGCATACCATAGATCATCACCTAGATCTATGCTGAGGCGCCTCCCTCCTTGGGCATGAGAGAGGCACCTCCTCTCTCTAGAGCTTCTTCAAGAACCTATGGCAACAACACTAGAGAGAAGAGAGAAAAAAGATTGAGAAAGAAAAGATCTATATTGATTGCTCTCTTTAAACCCTAATACAATCTATGTATTTATACATAGTTATTAGGCCCGATCAAAAACTTTTCTGGTTAATCCAATAAATGAAAGTACTCATCGAGCCCATGTACATCCATATCTCCCATGCTCTTATCCTCTGGATCTAAACCCGATCTATACATGAGTTAGCCTCCTTAAGACATATCAAACTATGTCTTAAGACTCCTAGGATAAGTTTCTATCCTAGTCCCAAACAGATACTGTACGTAGCTTTGTCTGTGCACTCAGCCGACTCAATCTCAGTACTGAGCCAATTAACCTGAGACTCGATCAGCTCAGTTTTAGACTGAGCCGATCTAGTTGCGTGCATGCCTGCAATCCCGAATGCGTTTCTATCTGTTTGGCCTGTGCACTGAGACTTAACCGACCCAGTTCTAAACTGAGCTGGCTAACCTGCAGAAAAATCCTTTTCTTCAGTCTTCATACTCTGGCTTTGATTTCTTACACCATCTTATGTCCTAGATCTTCGAAGTACCAATCAAGTTTCTCAACACCTAGATTTTGAGCTCATAGAAGGCTAAATACCGCCTCCACCCTAGATTAACTCTTGTCCTAGCTTCCTCAAAGCCAAAACTCTGGCTTCTTTCATAGCTTTTCAAGACTTGGGACCCTCACCGTGGCTTCAACATTGATGCCGCCAGCCGATCATAATCCAGTGGTAACTCGCTGGGAAGACAGCCTTTAGAAAATCAGGGTGGACATAATCATTTAGCCCTAGAGCTCATTTCTAGCTCTGACATAGATGTCTTGTCCAACGGCTCTCCACATTTTTTAACTGAGGTATTTCTAAACTGCTCCTTAAATCTCACCGAGCCACGCATCTTCACATTTCAAATTTCAAAAGTGGGTAACAACCGTCTACACGTCACATCACCATCATCTACATTGCTTCTCGCTCTTATACCTTGGGAAGAACATTTTGAGCCAGCAAATGCAAATGCCATGTAATCAACTTAGTGCAATTTCTTCCTGCTAACATATTTCAAGCCTATGAATCCTAAGGTCTGCTATAACGAGGAGTCTTCTTGCATTCTGGTCTCCAAATTTTTCCACAGGCTTCATACCCAGCTCCATCTAGCAACCAAGAACTCGAAGGTCTCTTCCGAGCTACAAGAAAATAAGCGAAGCCCACGTCTTCGAGAAAAGAAACTTAAGGTTCTCGATCTTGAAGAGCAAAACCTAGGTGAACGTGACATCCTCTTTATCAACTCTTTAACCATTTGGGATATCATACAACTTGACAGGAAATGTGGGTTAATTATCAAAGGACAGGGAGTTGACTCAACTTTGAATAAATTAAAGGAACTAGAGGTCCTGCTTTGCGGCAATGGTGTCAACCTGCTAAATGTTCCTGCGGCCTAAGGAGAGCGAGCAGATGGTACGTGAAGACAACCTTAATATGAAAAAAAATTGTAGAAGAGAATATTTTGGCTTTGAAATAAGGGCTCTTTTGCAGTAGAGTAGGTGGAATCTTCTTGTATGACCAGTAGATGGTTTTTATGCATATCAACAAAATGTACTCTCAATGTGTCAATATGAGTACATATACTTCTAGTTTTGGGCACGTAGTGCTTCTACTGGTAGATAGATTTTTAGTAAATATTCTTCTTACCTATCACTACCCTCTAGAGGTGATAAACTTCGATTATCGGGGATGCTGCCCATTATGTGAAGCCCCATTCATCAGTGTGTGGTTGCTAGTTTTTAAATGACTGTGTTATGTTGGAATGTAAGAGGGTTGGGAATGCCCTCTAAGAGGCGTATCACCAGACAAGTCATTAAAGAGTCTAAGTGTTGGATCATATGTTTACAAGAAATGAAATGCAGGGACTTCAACATGAAGCTACTACGATCCTCATGTGGCTTCTCCTTCGACAAATGGCACGTGTGCAATGCTAATGGCTCTATTGGAGGAATTATCACCTGCTGGAACTCAACACGCATTTAGGCCACTCAGATGTTAACAGGCCAATACTCCATTAGTACTCTCATTCTTGTTAAACACACCATGAGAAAGTTTCTTTTGACCAACGTTTACGGACCTAATGATCAAGGAGAAAGAGCCTTGTTTTACTAAGAACTTGATCACATCAACAATTCCATCGTAGAGCCTTGGATACTGCTGGGGGACTTCAACGTTACAAGGTATACATCAGATAGACTAGGAGCCAACAGTAGCCATGCAGAATCAAGAAAGTTCAATCAATTCATTAACAGACTTGAATTATTGGAAATAAGTACGAACAACAGATGTTTTACTTGGTCCAACTTCTGAAACTCTCCTAGTTTGGCTAAGCTTGACAGGTGCTGTCTCTGTTAATTGGCACTCTCTCTTCCCACGTGCAAATTTGCTTATTAAAGCTAGGCCAACATCTGATCATACACCACTAGTGTTATCATTGGGTCTTGAATCTACTACATCTCGTCAATTCTTCTCACCTTTCCATTTTGAGACTGCTTGGTTCCTTTAGCCTAATAGCAAATAGACGGTGCAATACTAGTGGTCATCAGCTCCTAGAGATCTTGATGTAGGAAAAAACATGGCTTTAAAGTTGCGATATCTTAGATCCAGAAGGCGTGCATGGAATCATACACAGGCATATAACATAGGAAGAAGTCAGAACTATTAAGGCTCGTTGAGCGACTAGATGATATTGAAGAAAATAGAGTACTGACTCCATCGAAATTCTATGAGCGCAATCCTCTCAAGAAGCAACTAGGGAACGTGTTACAGGTGGAAGAATCCTACTAGCATCAACGCTCCAAAAAGCAATGGATCAGCAACGACGATAGAAATATCAGGTTCTTTCACATAAGTGCTTCAAACCATCATCATAAGAATCAGATGCTGGAAATCATGTATAAAGGGAACCTTGTCAATATAGAAGATAATATCCACGTGTCCTTCTGTGAGCACTATGCTTCAGTGTTCGGTAGAAGCACCGAAACTTTAATAGAAGCCATTTGGGATGCTCTCTACTCTCAACCATGCAGGGATCTATCTTGCTTGGACCGGGACATAGATGCAGAGGAGATTAGAGATGCAGTCTTCAGCATGGCCAAGAATAAATCATCGGGATCTAACAATTTTTCTATTTCTTTCTTCCAAACATACTAGGATGTCTTACATGAGGACATGATCGAAGCCATACATGTTATACAACATCCACTACAAGAAAAAGAATAATTAGCTATGCAAACAAAATAGCTAAATCTTGCAAAAGTGTTGCTAAATACATCTACCGACATAAAATGCGTTGGAAAAAAAACATCGACAAAAGTGCCATTGTTGATTTCATTTGCCGATGTTTAAAAATTTTCGTCGGCAAAAATAGATTCACCAATGTTTAACTAAACATCAGCAATTAATTATCTATGCAAAACAATCATCGAAAAAAATATTTACCGATGTTAACTTATTGTTGCTAATATTTTACCCAGGTAAAATAAATATCGGCAAAAATATTTTTACCAATAAAAACTTACGTTGGAAAAAATATTTTTACCGATAGAAACTAATCATCGGAAATATATTTTTGTGATGAAAATTAAACATCGAAAAAAATATTTTTACCCATGCTTATTTTACGTCGAAAAATATTTGGCAACGTAAATTTACGTCAGTAATAGTTAAGCGTGGCCAAAGTGGCACGCTGGAACATTTTTTGATGACTGTTTATATTGAATTTTGTTACGTTAATTTACGTAGGTAAATATTTAGTGATATTTATTTATGTCGGTAATTATTAAGCATGGCTAAAAATGGCACGCTTGCACAATAATTGATGACAGTTATCCATATTTACCGACACTAAGTGTCGTCGCTATTTATCTTTATCTATGCTTTTTTTTGAGTCGGTAAATATTTTTAAAAGAAAAAAATAATTTTATTTATACAAATTTTTTAAAATCTGTAGACATCCATATAAGATCCACATAATAAATAACATAAGATATAACAACCACATAACAAATAAACACATCCCAAAATTAAATTCATTCACTTTAAAACATCCATATAAAAAAACATGTACATATACAAAATGTCGTACATACTATATATCCTTTAAAAAAAAATACAACAAAACAAAATAAAACTCCATATCAACGGTGACATATCATAAACCTATATTAAATTAAAAAATTAAGTTAGCAAACTAATTATCTAATATAAATATTAAAAATATATTAATTAAAAAAAATATAAAACAATACCAGTAGAGGAGGTATCGTTATCATCATCGATGGAGTCCTGATCATAAGCATCAGCAGGAACATCGAAAGTCGGTGGGAGAGGCATACGGCGACATAACTCATCGAGCTTCATCCCAAATGTCTGAAGCTGGGATAAAAGCTCAGCATTAGCCTGCCGTAGGTCCTCTATCTCCTCTTGATGTCTCCTCTCGATCTCAGCATGTCTCCTCTCCACCTCATGTAGACGAGCATTACAAGAAACATATGCCGCTCAAGAGAAGCTAGGAGCCATAACTCCATATCTCAATCCCATAACATAGCTAGGTCTCCTACCGAGCACCTCATCACAGATATCGTCATCTATGGGTGGGGTAGAGCCCTCAGCTAGGGGCTGGGATCGTATCTCCATCATACGGTCCTAATTAAAGAAAAAAAGTAAATATAATCAAAAGTCTAAATTTTATAATGAAATTAAAATAGAACTTAATCACTTAATACTCACATGTCTCTTCCTAGTCCCAAAAAACCACTTGCACATCATCCAATGATGGATCCTCTGGTAGACGTCAATCTGCCCGAACAACTATTCTATCTCGATATCCCTCTAAAATTTATGAATGTAAGTATATTGACACAGATACACTCTAACAAATCATTAAAGATATATGTATGTGTACTTATCAGCTCATACTGATATTGTGCAAATGATTTTGATCCACCATAATGCATCACCGTGAGCCTTGACCTGCTCTATGAGGCCTTGTCGTAGTAGGCCTAATAAACAAATGCAATGAAGATATTAGTAAATATATTACAATAACATATCAATTCAATAATCAATATTTTTATTATACAGAATAATTATACTCGATATGCAAGATCCTCGTATCTGGTATAGAAGAGATTTCAGTCGGGGCATGATACACTCCTGTGCGGTGTCTCACGTGCCGCCGTCACCCCACGTAGACAATAAGGCTAATTACCTACGTAACTATTATGCGTAGGCAATTCATCTTATTGCCTATGCTAATTTAGCATCGATAAATTATTTAAAAAAATAAAAAAATTAATAAAAATAAATATATACCGATGTTAAATAAATATAGGCAATAAGCCTAATTACCTATGGAAGGCTTAAGCATGGGTAATTAGTCTATTACCTACATTAATTTATCATCGATAAATTATTTATAAAAATAAAAAAAATTAATTAAAAAAATATTTGTCGATGCCAATTTAGTATAGGCAATAAGCCTAATTACCTACGCAAGATGTAACCATAGGCAATTGGCCTTATTGCCTATATTAGTTTAGTGTCAAAAAATTATTTATAAAAATAAAAAAAATTAATAAAAAAATCTTTGCTAATGCTAAATAAATGTAGTCAATAAGGTCAATTACCTACGCAACCTTTAAGTATAGGTAGTTATTCTTATTACCTACGCAAATTTAGTGTCGGCAAATATTTATCAAATATTAAAAATTAAGACTATCCATTATCGATGCTTTGATTTAAATGCCGACGCTACGTTTACATGATTAATTATATTTGGCGACGTTTGATCTGTAGCATAGCTAATTATGCCAATTTTATTGACGTTTATCCTTTTGCGCAGCTAATTATCCTCTTTACCTATGCAAAATTTTGCGTAGGTAAATTTTGCATCAGCAAATCCTCTATTTTTTATAGTGATCAACGCATAGATGTCTTAAAATTTAACTCCTCATACATGGTCTTGTTACCAAAAAAATCAGAGATAGCTACTATTACTGACTTCAGATCGATATACTTGGAACATGTAGTCATCAAATTTTTTTCAAAAATCCTTGCCAAAAGGCTGAGTAGTGTTATCGCAGACCTGATTACTCCCTCACAAAATGCTTTCATCTGAGGGAGGAACATTTTAGAAAGCTATGCTACTACAACAGAAATCATTGCCCACTTCAAGAGAACCAAATGCAAAGCGTTCTTTGTAAGGTTAGCTTTGAAAAAGCATTCGATAGCATTTCCTGGGAGTTCTTACTAAAAATGCTGAAACATTATGGCTTTGGTGCAAGATGGATTTCTTGGATCACTTCCATGCTACATAACTCAAGCTCTGCTATCACCATTAATGGCAAGGTAGGGAAAGGCATTTGGCAAGGAAACCCTCTATCCCCGCTACTTTTTATACTAGTGGCCGACATTCTGGATAGAATGATTAACAAAGTTGCCTCTGGAAACCTAATTGAGGGAGTGGGCTCATAGCAATACTTGTCGAATATATGATGTGTTCAGTTTGCAGATGATACGTTAATATTCTATAGCCCAGAAATATGCCCCATACAGAATCTCAAGTTAATTCTCTACTTTTTTGAATTGTTATTTAGTTTGGAAGTCAACTTTGCCTAAATGCGAGTCATAGGGTTACTTTTGTCAGACGTCGACATCAACAATGCGGTGATGCTTCTGGGGTGTAAGGCAGGATCTTTTCCCATTAGCTACCTCGGTCTTCTATTACACCACAAAATAATTCGGATTTCTGAGTGGAAATTCTTAATGGATAAAGTTGAACAAAAACTATCAGATGGAAGAAAGGTGTTGTTTCGCTAGCCGATCATCTTGTATTGTTGAACTCAGTAATTAGGACAATACCGCTATATTGGATGTCTGCTCTTCAATTGCTAGAAGTTATCATAAAAAAGATTGATCGTTCCTGTAAAGCTTTCCTATGGAATAACAATAGCAGCAAAGGCAGCATCAAATACTTAGTTAGTTAGGCAAGGATATGTAGGTCGAAAGTATTCGGAGGCTTGGGACTCTTGAACCTTTCCCTGTTCAACAAAGCTTCGCTTCTTAAGTAGTGTTTCAAGTTCTATAATGGAGATGAACGGCCTTGGCACTCTTTGATTCAGAATATATACTACACTAAGCATACACCTATAGATCCTGCTTCCTCTCATATTAAAAGAGCTTCATATTTCTGGAAGAGTATTTGTAAACTATTTCATCTCCTCCAAAACTTTTCCATTCCTCAGGTGCGCAATGGATTGCTGACCTCCTTCTGGCATGATGTCTAGGCTTCAAATGATACCCTATCTATCAAATTACTCAATCATTATATGCTCAGTAACAAAAGAACTGGCTCAATTGCTGAGCGTCCGGAATCCGGATAGTGGGATTCTCAATTCAGACATCCGCTCAGTAACACAGCAGAACACGAATTGTCGATATTAAGACACCTCATAAATAATCTGATAACCCAACCTCGATAGGATCACAGGCAATGGAAATGGCACTCATCCCATACTTACACTGTCAAACGTGGCTACCACTTCATCATGAATGGAGGCATAATCTCCTTCTTCAATAAAATCATTTGGAAGTGCCATATTCTGGATAAGGTGAAGATATTTAATTGGCTATGCTACCACAAGAAAGTGCTCACAGCTGATATACCGACCACAAAAGGGATACAGGGACTAAGTCAATGTCCATTGTGCTCATCGAAAGTAGAATATATTGACCATCTAATGCTAGGTTGCGAATTCTAAAAAAAATCTGGACATACCTCCTACAGGGATTGAGCGATCAAGCTATCCGCACAAGCCCGTTCAACCTTTGGCTTAAATGGTGAAATAGTCAGAGGAATAGAAATTCAATTGTGGTGGTGGATTCATTAATGGCAGTGGAAAGCTGGTGCATCTGGAAAGAAAGAAACTGTAGAGTCTTCAAGTTTGAAACTCATATAGTCAGGATGGTGCTTCAAAATATTATGGTAGTGGATTCATTAATAGTAGTGGAAAGCTGGTGCATCTAGAAAGAAAGAAACTGTAGAGTCTTCAAGCATAATCCTATAATAATTCTCGTTAGTAATCTTTAGGGACGATTACTTAACACAGTCATCTGAACGCTTCCAGCAGGTCTCGATAATCTATTTCTTCATATAGCTATAAGATGCTTCCAGGAGTATGTTTGTTGGGTTTACGATCCAAGATAGCATCGGTGTAGAGAAGGTTCAGCCACTAAAAATCAAAGCCATCAGCCTGGCAGCTTCAAAACAGGTCTGTAAATGGATGTATAAACAGGTATGGGAACAAGCCTGTTTAGTGCAATTCGGGGTTCTCGTGCCTCGTTGGGGAGTTATATTCTGTAACTATTGTATTAATTCTCATTAGAACATAACATTAGAACCTAGCATTATGTAACTACTATACTAATTTTCAGTTATCCTAATTTTAATACATAGCAATGGGGAAGAACCTTTCTTCCTCGATACATTCAAAAAAAAAAAAGAAAAAAAAAAAGAAGATAATGGTCGAATACAGGGCCTTAGGTTTTCTTAGGAAAGGATTTCTATTTTTTCCTTGTGAATTCTTTAAAAAATCTTGCATAAATACTTGGAAAGGTATAACGGCTGCAATTATGCAGCTCAATGCCATTAATCTATGAGTAGGACTTCATCGTGATTTCTTGGATTGCATTTATAAACAATGAAATTATCTTTCTGAAGATCGTGGCCGGGAGACAAGGAAAGCAGCCCATTTTTTATTAATGGGAATAAATAATATACAATGACATGCTCTGCTCCTTAGAGCCTTTTGTATGTTTGGACAAAGTCACAGCCTGTTCTCTCAACTTCCACCTCTCTTAGTACAGCCTTTTTGTCCAGCAGAGCAACCAAGAACATAAGTAGAAACGGAGGCAGCAACAAAGAAATATTTATATTTTTGGGTTTTTGGAAACAAAATTAAGAAAACAAAAAGAGCAGTACCTGATGGGCCCTGAACTCTGAACTTGTTTTAGTCTGGGTTTGTGCGTTCGGCCCAAGCCTGTTGTTAAAAATCAAATTCCTGCTTAGGTCATTAGCTTGAAATGGTGCATTGATTCTATCTAGAATTTCTGTAGTTAGCTTGGTCCAATAGTGTTAAAGCGCGGCATGGCTTCAGGCAACAAGATGATGCATTGTTTGGTATTTGGGTTTTAGTTATGATCTACCTTATGCTTCAATGTGAATCATGTAAATCTTGTTTGTTATTTTTCCGTTTCAATATTCCTGTCTATAGTATTACAGATATGCAAATTACCAGGGGTTGCCCTGTGATCCTGTATAAAGAAAATAGAATAGTTGGTGGACGAAGATTGAACCAGGACAATCCCAGAGTTTTTTTTTTTTTGAAATATCTCGATAATTTTGAAGTTGCATTGGATACCTGCAAACCATAACTAATTTTATTTTATCTAATTTTTATAAAAAATAATCAATTATATGGTTAATTTACCATATGTAATTTTTTAGATTAAATTTATTTTTTTATCTAATTAATCTATTTTTTTTGTATAAATTAACATTATTTTAGCACGATAAGCATATGCAAAGCAGCCACTAAACTTATGGTACTCTCTTAAAGTTGACTCGGTCATTTCACTTGGTTGTGGCAGTTTAGGATCCAGCCCCTAAAACTAACAAGGAAAGTAAATAGTAGGGGAACTAGAAAAATTAAAGTGGCTGAACAACACTTAGTATTCAATCTAGTTTAGCGGACTTGTCAGAAATGAGAACCCCCTCTCCTATTTATAGTGTTAGACTTGTAATAAAAGTGACAAGGATGATGTCTATCCATCCATTTAAGTAATAATTAGAATAACATTTTTAGTTATTATAAATATCTTTCTACTAGAAATATCTAGAAATTTTGATGAAATATCTAAAAATATTAGAGAATTCTGGATATTTCATAGAAACTCTAGATTTTGCTACCAGAAATCTTTACAACTTAGAGTTTCTTTAGTGTTTGAGTGCATATATTGAAATCGAACGCGTCACTTTCCTTCCTACGAGGAATTATTCCCCACAGCAAGACTTTGCCTTTTGCATCGGATGCAAAGATAGATGGTAGGTAGCACCATATTAAATTACCCAACAACAAAAGGAGGCATGCTGCAAATTTTTCTTTATATATTATTTAAGCAAGAAAGCTCCCTTCCATACAGTAGTAGGCATAAAAGCGCAAATTTATTCTTAACTACATCGAGAGCTCATTAAGCAAGGCATATTTAGGGTAGGGATTTTCGTTTAGCGTCCATTACCACCCCCACCACTTCCATAGCCGGAACCGTAACCATGCCCGTAGCCGGAGCCGCTGCCCGACCCTTCGCCGCCTCCACCACCGCCGCCACTTCCATAGCCTCCGCCATGGGCACCACCGGCACCATACCCGGAACCACCGCCTGAGCCATATCCCGACCCGCTCCCGCCTCCATGCCCTCCGCCGGAGCCACCGCCGCCGCCAGCACCTCCACCACTCCCGTAGCCTCCACCATGTGCACCCCCAGCACCGGACCCATAGCCCGAACCAGAGCCATACCCGGACCCATGGCCCGAGCCTTCGCCACCGCCTTGTCCACCACCTCCGCCACCTCCGCCACCCTTCCCGTATCCTCCACCAACTCCTCCGCCAGCACCCTCACCGTGTCCCCCGCCATATCCCCCACCGTAACCAGACCCAGAACCACCGCCAGAGCCGCCGCCGCCGCCACCACCACTTCCACCGCCACCTCCTACCGCTGATTCCGGTGAGGAGATCTAGCTGCAGAGGTGAGGCCGACGCTGAGGAGGACAATGAAGGCAAAAGCCAAAAGCCTAGTTTTACTACGACCAGCCATGGTAGCCAAGGAGTGGAGAGAGGGATGGCAATGTAGTGGGGCGAGGGGGGTATTTATAGGGTTTTTTTGCATGACTAACAGACGAAATCTGAGGCCATAATGCACGTTGTTTTCGAGAGGGGCCAAAGCCGTGTGAAATGAGGACTCGAAGGACGTTGGCTGGTGGTTGCTTTTTTTTTTTTTGACACTTCGTTGCCAATGCGTCATCGGCTTCTTTTTTCCACTTTGTTAGTGAGATTCGCTCGAATTTGTCCATCCAGCGACGCTCATCCACCAATATCCTTTTTTTTTTTTTTTTTTTCACTTTCAATTTTATAATGGATATAGTAGACGTTTTGCTTTCCTAAGGCACCTAGCTTTTACACTTCACAATGGCCGCGGTTGTACCTTTCGCGCGGCAGAAGGTTTCACATTCCTTGGCGCAAATGCACCACTGATCATCGCTTTGAGATGTATGCAAGTGGATGAATGATGGACTTTGGAGTGCTTTGATCTAATAATGGATTCATATGAGAGATGGTTAATCTTTCTTTTCTGCATATATATACAACCCCGAGCCCTCCTGCAGAGTTAGAATGCAGAATACATGGAGTGCTTTTTCTGATTGCTTCCTCTATATATGCACACTAAATTAAGCAGCATGCAATAGCTTTCTCATGCATGCAGTAGGCTCCGGTGCACTAGTGAGGATGAAGTGGTGCACATTGAATCTCCATTCATTTGGATTTGATTAGTGGACGGCATCTTGGTCGACTTAACCCCCAATCAATGCAAAAACAAATAAATAAGATATTAATATCAATAATAAGAAATAAGTTGTAATATAACACTATATAAACATAAATAATTAAAACTTACATAGAAAATATAGAATAATAATTATATAATTTAGGTATATAAGAAATAATTAATAAGGATATATTTAAGTTGGATCATGATTTAATAACTTTACTCGACCAAATTATTAAGTTGGATCACCAAGTTTTGGATTGAACTGTTTACTTGAAATTGAGTTCAATAAGTGATTTAACCAACAGTTATACCGGCTCGAGCTAGATTAAATTGTGTTAGCCTTGACATTTGAAAAAATAATATGAAGAAAGTATAATAGGATCGACCATTTTTGCGATCTGGCTATACAGCAATGCATAATATTGCATGTCTCTGCTTCTTAGATATCTTGTTGTGGGATATGTTAGCCTATTCATTGGAGCTAAGTTGGGTTCAAGGACAAACTAGAGGTAATCTTGTATAACCAGCATTTTACATATGCAAACGTATGCCATTCTTTGTTCTATAGCTAATTTTAGATTTGTAAATGTGAAAATGCGCATAGACAAATGTAAAGATCATAAATATGTATACTTCTCTTTTATGTGACTAAGATATGTCTTTTTTTTCTTGTCATTTTTTTCTTGTTGTTTGTAAAAAAAAAAGAACTTTGCAAATCATTTATTAGGGGTGTTAAAAGGATGATCCATATCAAACATTTGAAGAAATGTGTTTAAATGTTAGAGTATAAAAGAAAAGAGGGGTACCACCACTGGACTATAGCTTTATTCTCTTGGACGATATACAAATTGAGAGAGAAAACAAAGGGACTAAAGCTTACAAGTAACTCTTTTGTTTAGTTTTCGCATATTCCAAAGGAGAGTATGGTTTAATAAGTCCCCTGCCCCCCTAAAAAAGGAGGAAGAGAGAGAGGGCAAAACAAAAAACCTACAAAGGGAGAATGATGACTCTTAAACAATCATGTAGTTCGAGAATAGCAGAAGAGTTTAAGTTACACAAAAGCTTATACATCGACCATGGTACGTCTTTTGGATGTTATCAAGCTAGATGTGTTGATGCTTAGCGTACTTTTTCTTACTATATATTTATCAATGAATCTAGCACTGAAGGAAAAGTGATCAAAGTAAAATATAGTCGATTTGGGTTCACAGCTATTCATGGTATAACTTAAATTGGCGTAAGTAGGGATGGTGCATTCTAGTGCAGCATAAAATTTAGTGAGAAAAGATTATTTTTCCTGTGAAAGAGAAAGTTGAAAAGATAATTAGAAAGCAAAAATGGACTTTTATAATTTCCTATTAAAATCTAGGAAGTGAAAGTTGAATTTAGTTCTCCCCATTTGACAAAAAAAAAATCATTCAAATTTAAATCTCACATAATGTATAAATTGATTTTATTTTATGTTTGTCTTTATATCTCTAAATAAAATTATTTATTAAATTCTATTTGTTTGCCTCTTAAAAATACTTTTATTTTTCAAAACCTATTGATTTAGATAATAAAATAAAATAAAAGAATCTCATCATTGAAATATGAAAGGAACGTATTTTTAAAAAAATATCACATCAATGTTATCGATGGCCTGATCCTAACCACCATGTAATAAATTTATCATTTTTTTGTTCCTAAATATGTATCGTGTAGGCCTCCATACTAAATAATGTGAATCATAGCAATTACATAAATCTTCATTTTGAAAGATGATTTTGAATTAGCATGCAATCTTTTAATGTATGCAGGTCCCAAGACACACACATGCACATACGAGCACACATGCACTATATATATATATATAGATCAGATTTTGCTCGATCGAATTTCAATCCATATCTGATCGGATCCTTGATCATTGGATCAGCATGAATCTCCGAGTATGCGTCTAAAAAGATACGTCTTTAGGACTGAAAAAAACAGGCACGCATTTGTATCTAAAAAAAAATTTCAATTTTTTTTAATCCTAAAAGAGCCTTCGGGTATCCTGAAGGCATCTTCAGGCTGAAAAAAATTTTTAGACAACTTTTTTTTTAGCTTTTTTTCAACCCTAAAGACGTTTTTAGATTGAAAAAAAAATTAAAAAAAAATATCTAAAATTTTTTTTTTTTAGGCATAGATTTGTGCCTATTTTTTTAGTTTTGAAGCATCTTTTCAGACACCTATTCCTAATAATCAAAAATTTAATTAAATATAAATTGAAATCCAATTGAACGAAATCAGTGTATATATATATATATATAAAGAGAGAGCGCCCACACCTACATTCACCTAGTGCCAACATGCATACACACAAGTATTCACACACACACGCTCACATGGGCACACGTATATAGTTTTAAAAGAAAAATTATCCCACCAACATGTTAAGTTGGGAACAACAAACAATAAGAAAAGACGCGTGCGGATGTCTACTTGATCCCGCCCGCAGCCAAGCGGCCGCGTTTGAAGCACTTCAAAACATTTTTTATCACAAAAAATAATAATAATAATAATAAAAAGAAAGAATACTCAAAAAAAAAAAAAGCACTTCAAAACGTTGTCATGTCACTCACCACAACCAACCACTCCCTTCCGTCGCTTGAACTTATCTGCCATGCCTCTCTCTTCCACCAAGGAACCTATCAAAATCCTGCGTCAAAGTCCTCCATGACCACCCGCCATTCGCCCTTGTTACCTTGTATGACTTCTTTTCTTTATGAGCTCGATCGCGATTTACACTCCCAACATCACCAACCGGCCTCTGACTGTATGACTTCTTATACAAGTTTTACCTGATGGAGATATACATTTTTTTTCTTGTTATTTTGTCGAAAAAAGAGCTTTGCAAATCATTTATTAGGGATGTTAAAAGGATTATCCATATCAAACATTTCAAGTAATGTGTTCAAATGTTAGAACATAAAAGAGGAGAGGGGTACCACCACTGGACTATAGCCTTATTCTCTTGGACAGTGTACAAGTTTGGAGAGAGAAAACTAAAGGAGTAAAGCTTATAGATAACATTTTTGTTTTAGTTTTTGCATATTCCAAAGGAGAGTATGGTTTGATGATCGGTCTCCTATCCCACAAAAAAAAAGAAGGGAGAGAGAGAGAGAGGCAGTAGCAAAACAAAAAACTTAAAAAGGTAGAATGATGACTGTTAAGCAACCATTGAGTTCGAGAATAACAGAGGAGTTTAAGTTATACAAAAGCCTATAGATCTATCATGGTGCATCTTTTGAGTGTTATCAAGATAGATATGTTGATACTTAGTATGCTTTTTCCTACTATGTACTTATCAATGAATCTAACAAAATGAAGGAAAAGTGATGAAACTAAAATACAGTTGATTTGGGTTTACAGCTATTCATAGTCAAGCTTAAATGGGCATAACTAGGGATGGTGCATTCTAATGCAACAAAGAATTTAGTGAAGGAAAGATTTTTTCACCTGAAAGCAAAAGTTGAAAGGATAATTAGAAAGCAAAATGTTGACTTTCATAAATTTCATATTAAGACCTAGGAATTGAAAGTTGAATTTAGTTCTCCCATTTGAAAAAAAAAAAAAAAAAAACCATTCAAATTTAAATCCCTCCTTGTCTATAAAATTGTTTTTTATTTCATTGTTGTCCTTATATCTCTAAATAGAATTACTTATTAAATTTTATTAGTTTGCCTCTTTAAGATATTTTTATTTTTTAAAACCTATCAATTTAATTAATAAAATAAAATAAAAGAATTCCATCATTGGAATATGAAAGGATCATATTCTAAAAAAGAAATGTCACATTAATGTTATCTTACTGGCCTAATTCTCACAGCATGTAACAAATTTATCATTTTTCATTACTAAAGATGTATTGTCCAGGCTCCCATACTAAATAATGTAAATCATAGCAACCATATAGATTTTTATTTTGAAAGATTGATTTAAATTAGCGTACAATCTTTTATATAGGCAGGTGCCACGACACACGCATACATGCACATATGAGCACACGTACGTGCACATTATATATATATATAGTTTACTTTTAAGACAAGAATCTTAATTTATTATCTTTAATCTATTTACAAATTAAAAGGTATCCCGCCGACGTGTTAAGTTGGGAACAGCTAATAAAAAAAAAAGACCCGCATGGATGTCCACTTGATCTTGCCCGCAGCCAAGCGGTCGCGTCTGAAGCACTTGAAAATGCTGTCTTGCTGCTCACCGCAACTAACCACTCCCTTCCATCGCCTGAACTTATTCGCCATGCATCTCTCTTCCACCAAGGAACCAATCAAGATCCTGTGTCAAAGTCCTCCATGACCATCCGCTATTCGCCCTTGTTACCTTGTATGACTTCTTTTCCTTGTGAGCTCGATCGTGATCTACACTCCCAACATCACCAACCCCTCTCTGACCGTATGACTTCTTATGCTTTATCTGATGGAGATATACATGTTTTTTTCTCGTTATTTTGTCGAAAAAAGAGCTTTGCAAATCATTTATTAGGGATGTTAAAAGAATTATCCATATCAAACATTTCAAGAAATTTGTTCAAATTTTAGAACATAACAGAGAAGAGCGGTACCACCACTGGACTATAGCCTTATTCTCTTGGACAAAACACAAGTTTGGAGAGAGAAAACAAAAGGAGTAAAGCTTATAGATCACATTTTTTTTCTTTTATTTTATACATATTCCAAAGGAGAGTATGGTTTGATGATCAGTCCCCTACCCCACAAAAAGAAGAAGGGGGAGAGAGAGAGGCTGTAGCAAAACAAAAAACTTGAAAAGGGAGAATGATGACTCTTACGCAACCATGCATGTAGTTCGACGATAATAGAGGAGTTTAAGTTATACAAATGCCTATACATCTACCATGGTGCATCTTTTGAGTGTTATCAAGCTAGATATGTTAATACTTAGTATACTTTTTCTTACTATGTACTTATTAAGAAATCTAACAAAATGAAGTAAAAGTGATGAAACTAAAATACAGTTGATTTGGGTTTACGGTTATTCATAGCCGAGTTTAAATGAGCATTACTAGGGATGGTGCATTCTAATGCAACAAAGAATTTAGTGAAGGAAAGATTTTTTTTCACCTAAAAGCAAAAGTTGAAAAGGTAAGTAGAAAGCAAAATATTGACTTTCACAAATTTCACATTAAATCTAGTTATTGAAAGTTAAATTTAGTTCTTCCCATTTGGAAAAAAAAACATTCAAATTTAACTCCCTCCTTGTCTATAAAAATTGATTTTTTCATTGTTGTCCTTATATCTCTAAATAGAATTACTTATTAAATTTTATTAGATTGTCTCTTTAAGATTTTTTATTTTTTAAAACATATTAATGTAGATAATAAAATAAAATAAAAGAATTCCATCATTGGAATATTAAAGAATCATGTTCTAAAAAAGAAATATCACATTAATGTTATCCTAATGGCCTAATCCAAACAGCGTACAACAAATTTATCATTTTTCGTTGCTAAAGATGTATTGTGCAGGCTCCCATACTAAATGTTGTAAATCATAGAAACCATATAAATTTTTATTTTGCAAGATTGTTTTAAATTAGCATACAATCTTTTTATGTAGGCAGGTGCCAGGACACACTTACATCCACATACGAGAGCACACGTGCGCACGCACGGACACACACACACACACATATATATATATATATATATATATATATATATATATATATATATATATATATATATATATATATATATATATATATATATATATATATATATATATATATAGTTTACTTGTAAGATAAGAATCTTAATTTATTATCTTTAATCTATTTAAAAAAAAATTATCCTGCCGACATGTTAAGTTGGGAACAGCTAATAAGAAAAAAAAGATGCACGCGGTTGTCTACCTGATCTCCCCCGCAGACAAGTGGCCGCGTCTGATGCACTTGAAAATGTTGTCAAGTCACTCACCACAACCAACCACTCCCTTCCATCGCTTGAACTTGTCCGCCATGCATCTCTCTTCCACCAAGAATTAATCAAAATTCTACGCCAAAGTACTTCATGGCCACACGCCATTTATGACTTCTTTTCTCTATGAGCTCGACCTTGATCTACGCTCCCAACGTTATCAACCCCACCAAAACTTTTCTTCTTGCCTTCCGTCCAAAGCTTCTAATAAATCTTTCATATGGATTTGACGGTGGAAGCTTCTCTCTCTGACCGTCAGAGATTGTCGCATTCTCCGCTTTGTCTGGGATTCAGCGACGTATTCTCTGACTTTTTTTGCTCTATTTGTTTCCATCGAGAAAGACTCGCTTCAGCGATATCGAGGTGAATCTGTAATTCTTCGTCCTCGGGGCACGTGAAATTTATTTGCGGGCCGGTACATTGTGATATCCTCGATAGATTTGGATGCATTTTTCAAGCTGTTGTTGTTGTTTTTTTTTTTTTTTTTTTGGGTAGAAGTTTAAACTGCTGTTTGACAAACAAAACAAGAACAGCCAGAGCGGGAGAGTTGGTAATTGGTTCTGGTTCTTTTGATGTGGAAACTTTTCTTTGTAGCATGTAAATTATAGGTAGAGACCATTGCAAGCACAACAATATAAATAATTTAGCTTTGTCTCTTGATACAACCAGATGGGTGTTGCGGACTCGTGAGAGTCATGGAGTGGAAATCAACATCCCAAGGAGTTGTACCATCATTTTTCGGATCACGACGTTTGATTCTACTTGAAGCCATGTTGGACTATTCTATCTCCATAGGTGATGAGCCAAATTAATTTTCTGAAAAAATCAGAGCTAAATTAATTAGGTTCAGAAAGTAAATATTTAAGAAGATGTATCTTGGGGCAGCTACGTGGCACTCCTTTTATGAATTATAATATATTCTTATGGTATAGATCATTATAAATGATGTAGATCTCTAATTTAAATAAATTCATCATTAATTTTAAGTCGTTAAATCTTTTATTAAAAATCAAAGACTTATTGCTTAGTATTTACCTAATTCCATCCTCCATAATATACAGGAAGTCAAATTCTCCTCCAAAAAACATCATAGAGTTTGTTAATATATTCATATCATAATTTAAATTATCTATAAATCAAACTAATGACTTGAACAACCGGATAGTCCTCAACACAAGTTTAATTACTATCTTGGATCCTTAGTTATTGGTGTGCCACTTGCAATCTATAAAAAAATTTTATTCCCATCCTTACAATTACATAATTAATATTAATTTTTATCATTTTGTTTCGCTAAATTTTGATTTATATTTGAATAATATGTACTTATATAAGGATTCGTGCAGATGTGTGTTAAGTCCTGCATCAATTATGCATGGAACGAATCTTAAGCCAAAAAAGTTGAAATAATATATTCTGACTCATCTTTTTTGAGTAAGGTCTCAAGTTATTATAGCTTATATTTGTATTGAACAAATTATGAATATAAATAATATTTGATTTGCTCCAAATTCGTCTAAAATAAATATAAATATGCATAATATTTATCATATTTATTGAGAAAAGTATCTCAAATTTTTTTACAATAAGCCCATAGCGAGGTCCAAGAGGATGAATGAAGTCCAACGAGCCTAAGAACAGCTTAAACGGAGTCTAGATGGAGAAGATACGTGCAAAAAAAAATTGGAGCAGAATTGTCAGTCCTTGGGCCCATCGGAGGAGCTCATAGGTGGCTCCGACTGGTGGCGGGGCAGCTCAAACTGGTAGCGTGCAGCGGCGCTGGGCCAGCCAGGCATGCGAGCATGGTGGGGGCATGCGCGGGAACCCAGCCCACACGGTGGAGTGCGGTCCATGATGGAACATCAATTCATGGTTGCCCGCATGGACCTCTTAACCCATTTTCCAGCTATTTCTTGCAGTTCATAATACTATTTCATGAATTGGTCGTAATCCGATGATTCTGATTCGAACTGGTCGTGATCAAACAGTTGACGCTTTGATCTAGCTCGATAAACCATGATGGAGTGCTGTTTTGCATGATTTGATAGCTGGGAGAGCTCCTGATTACGATCGGACAGTCCAAGATCGATCTCGAGTGTGTTTAGAACTGGATTTTCTATTAGAATATTATTTTTGAGTTTCTAGAGTCTATATAACTTCAATTGACGAACCATTTATTGTGTTAGAAAACTGATGATGTTCTGAAGGTGCTGAGAGATTTTTTGAGAGATTTCAAAGAGTTTTTGCGAGGATTTAGGATTTCTTGTTGAGAGACTCTTGTACAAGGATTGAGTGATAAGTTTTTCTTATATTATTTGATTTTTTTTCTTATAGTGAAGCTTTGCATGCTCCATAGAGATGAGCCTTTGGGCTGATCCATGTACTTGATTAATTTTTTATTTTATTTTATTCTTTTTTTTTACCATAATATTTCGGTACTGGATTCTTAACAAGTGATATTAAAGTAGCTGATACCCCAACAGATTGGTATCAGAGCTAGATAGTACCAAAGTATAAATTACAGCAGTGGATAGAGATTAAAAAATATGGAGAAGGCAAGTGCAATCAAGATGAAAATCAACAAGTTCGATGGAAAGAGCAATTTCTCCTTGTGGCAAGCAAAGATAAAGGATGTCTTCATCCAATATGGGTTGATCGACGCTCTCATGTATAATGAGATGTTAGCTATCATGAAGGTGAAGAATTAGAAGTGGATCCAGATATAGGTGGTGAGCATGATCCACTTATATCTAGAGGATGATGTGGTGATCCATGTACTTGGCAAGATTTTTTTGATGGTGCTGTAGTCGAAGCTCGAGGAGTTGTACATGGCAAAGTCACTCACTAACATACTATTCCTTTAGAAGTAGTTCTACCAGCTACGGATGGATGAAAGTCAGAGTGTGCAAGAGCATCTATCCAACTTCTAAAAGATCCTCATCGACCTCCTTAGTATTGGCAAAAAAGTTGAAAAGAAGACTAGGACATTGGTCTTGCTAGCATTGCTTCCTCCTTCGTATGAGTCCTTATTAACTGCTCTTCTAGTAAAAAAAAGCATCATCAAGATGGACGAGATCACTGCAGTGATACTCCAGAATGAGAATCTCAAGAGAAAGAATCCAGCTTCGAGCTTATATGACGGTAGCTCAATTTTGATGATTTTTGGAGGAGCAGGAGGCAGTAGATGGAGCGGTAGAAAATTATGAGGAGGATGATTCAGATTCAAGATGAGGGACCAAAGTAAGATCAGATGCTACAGGTGTGAAGAGTTGGGACATCGAATCAAGGACTATCCATAATTCAAGGATCGGATGAGGACTGCTATGATGATAGTCAGTAGCGATACAGAAGGTAGTGATGATGTCCTTCTACTTATTATTGAGGTATCTACTTCTTCCTCTCAATAAATTATGCATTCTGCTTGTTTCCATCATGTATGTTGTAGAGAGAAGATGTTTGACTCCCTGAAGATTAGTGAGGGCACTGTATTCCTAATAGACGGATTGAGTTATAAGATTAAGGGCAATAGGACGATCAGCATGAAGCTTCATGATGGAATAGTAAAGAAGTTGAATGATATTTGATACATATCTAGCTTTAAAAAGAATCTAATCTCACTGAGCAGACTGAATTCGACTGACTTTAGATGTAAAGCTGATGGAGAAATTCTGAAGGTCATACACGATAGTAGGTGGTGCTAAGAAGAAGAAAGCATGGGGGATATTATCTCATGACAGGAAGTACAGTGCAAGGTGAAGCTCCAAGTGGAGATGGATCAGGCACGGGATGGAAGGCTCGGGAGGACGACATGTGAGGTCGCAATGTGAAGTTCTTATTATCGCAGGAGGCGACCCCAGCAGATCTTAGGTCCGGAGGATCATAGTAGTCGATGGAGGTGGGATCGAGCAGCCTGCCTCGACTTTCATGTTTGTCCATCCATGATTAGCAAGCATACCCCAAAGCATGAAGGCGAGATGAATCACAGGCTCTCAGAGATAGATGGAAGCCAAATATCAAGTCGAGGTAGAGATTATTGAGAAAAACGCCTCGAATTTTCTCATAATAAGCCCACAGCGAGGTTCAGGACGATGAATGAAGTCCAACGAGTTCAAGAACATCCCAAATAAAATTCAGACGAAGAAGATACATGTGAAAAAACATCGGAGCAGAGTTGCTGGTTCTTGGGCCCATCAGAGGAGCCCACAGGCAGCGCCAGTTGGCGATAGTGTAGCCCAAACCGACAGCGCACGGTGATGCTGGGCCAGCCAGGCATGCGAGCATATGCTGGGGGCGTGCATGGGCCACGCGTTAGCAGGCCATGCGGGCGCCCAACCCACACGATGGAGTACGCTCCACGGTGGCCCCGCCGGCTCATGGGCACCCATATTGACCTCTCAGCCCATTTTTCAGCCGTTTCTCGCCATCCACAGTATTTTTTTATGAACCGATCGTGATTTGACGACTCTGGTTCGAGCCGATCGTGATCAAATGGTTGAGGCTTTTATCTATTTTGACAAGACATGATGGAGCGCTGTTTTGCACGATCCGATGATTGAAAGAGCTTTCGATCATGATTCGATGGTTCGAGATCAATCTGAGCTAATCTAGGACTATTGGTGAGTGATTCAATGGCCCAAAAAGAAGTCAGTCGTGATCAGACAGTCCAGGATCGATCTCGAGTATATTTAAAACTAGATTTCTTATTTGAACACTATTTTTAAGTTTTTGGAGTCTATATAACTTCGATTAATGAACCGTTTATTACGTTGGAAAGCTGGTGATATCTTGGAGGTGTTGTGAGACCTCTTGAGAGGTTTCAGAGAGCTTTTGTAAGGATTTAAGATTTCTTATTGAGAGATTCTTGTACAAGAATTGAGTAGTAAGTTTCTATTGTATTGTTTAGTTTTCTCTCTCATAGTGAAGCTTTACATAGCTCATAGAGACGAACTTTTGGGTTGATCTATGTAATTGCTTTCTTATTTTATTTATTTATTTTTTTTACTATAATATTTTAGTATTAGATTCTTAACAAGTAGTATCAGAGTAGCTGATACCCCAACAATATTCATATTTATTTAGAACTAATATGAATACTAATTTTAATATTTATTTTATATTTATATTATTTTTTATATTTTAAAAATATAAATATAAATATAAATATGTACTCACTTATTTTATGACCTACCTAACATTCATGGCTTTCAAAGTCATGCAAGCGCTTGGATTTTGTTTTGTTTGACGTGGCAAGAGCAAGATTTCTCGAGTGAAACAAAATAGAGGATGGACATTGGCTAGTGCGTTAACTTGAGTAACATTGATTCACTGCTTTGTAGCGTCGGTACAGGATTGATTATTGCTTGACCCCAAGGTGCGGCCACCCATCTTTTTCGGGTCATTGCGTACCCCTCGTCCCTAGACCTACGTGTCGGCAGCCATGGATTTCTCAAGTCACCACTGTTGACTTGTTTAACCTTAGGGAGAGCAGGTGGAATAAATAAGGAATTTGGTAAAAATCAATGGGGACAAAAAGTAATTAACAAAGCAATGCTAGCTCAGAAAAACCACCGGAAAAGTGATCTTCCGCAAAACGGTTTCTTCGTTAAATGACACGCTTCACGGTATCAATTCAAAGGGATCGATGAGAATAAGCCACGCCAGTTGACATGATTTTAGAGTGATATTTTGTTTGGTAAGTAGTGGTAATTTTTGAGTTAAGCAATTTTTTTTACGTGATATTAATCACTAGAAACTTCGGATGGTGGATTCTTAGCTCGCAAGTATCAAAGAAAAATTTGCTGACCGTTTCACGGAGTCATTGTCAAATTAAATAAAAAATCAGCGTGCTGGTGCCGAATGTCTCTTACAAGCTTAAAACTAGCTAGGAAAAGCAGATAGCAGGAGAACTAGAAATATTGTTTTAGACATGAGAACCACGTGTAAAGTGACTAGGATGATGTTTCCCTCATCCATTAATTTGTAGTAAGAACAATACTGTTTTAGACATTGTAAATATTTTGCTACTAGAAATATCTTGGAATTTTCATAAAATATCTTAAAATATCAGAGAATTCCGCACATTTCGCGGAAACTCTAGATTTTTCCAATAAAAATCTTTGCAACGTAAGTTTCCTTTGAGTTTGAGTGCATTTTGAACTCGAACGTGTTACTTCGTGCGAGGAAATATTCCCCAACAATATGACGTTGCCTTTTACGTACATCGGATGGGAAGGTAAGTACTAAGTAGCACCATACTACACTTACCCAACATATATCACCAAACTAAATTACTCGACAATAAATGGAGACATAATACAAATTTTTCTTTATATATTATTTAAGCGAGAAAGCTCCCTTCCATACTGTAGCAGGCATAAAAGCGCAAATTTATTCTTAACTACATCGAGAGCACATTATGCAAGGCATATTTAGGGTAGGGATTTTCGTTTAGCGTCCATTTCCACCCCCACCACTTCCATAGCCGGAACCGTAACCATGCCCATAGCCGGAGCCGCTGCCCGACCCTTCGCCGCCTCCACCACCGCCGCCACTTCCATAGCCTCCGCCATGGGCACCACCGGCACCATACCCGGAACCACCGCCTGAGCCATATCCCGACCCGCTCCCGCCTCCATGCCCTCCGCCGGAGCCACCGCCGCCGCCAGCACCTCCACCACTCCCGTAGCCTCCACCATGTGCACCCCCAGCACCGGACCCATAGCCCGAACCAGAGCCATACCCGGACCCATGGCCCGAGCCTTCGCCACCGCCTTGTCCACCACCTCCGCCACCTCCGCCACCCTTCCCGTATCCTCCACCAACTCCTCCGCCAGCACCCTCACCGTGTCCCCCGCCATATCCCCCACCGTAACCAGACCCAGAACCACCGCCGCCACCACCACCACTTCCACCGCCACCTCCACCGCTGATTCCGGTGAGGGATCTGGCGGCAGAGGTGAGGCCGATGCTGAGGAGGACAATGAAGGCAAAAGCCAAAAGCCTAGTGCTACTATGACCAGCCATGGTAGTCAAGGAGTCGAGTGAGGAATGGCAAGGTACTTGGGGGAGAGGGGGGTATTTATAGGGTTTTTTGCAAGGCTAACAGACGAAATCTGTTGCCATAATGCACGTTGTTTTCGAGAGGGCCAAAGCCGTGTGAAATGAGGACCAGAAGGATGGCTGGTCGTAGCTCCTTTTTGACACTGGTAACAGTGTCGTCAGCATTTTTTTTTTTCACTTAGTTCTCATCAACCCCCTTTTTTTTTTCACCTTTATTTTATCATGGATATGGTAGACGTTGTGTTTCCAGTGAATTTCTTTATTTTATAAAATAATATATTGATATAAATCTAGCCTGAACGCATCTAAAAGAATCAGAAAGTAAAATACAGTGGCTTAGAAGCTGTCCTTGAACTCACCTAAAGAATATTCTCAAAATATTCCACTATAAAAGTTGCGATCTAAGCGGTTTTAGTATTCTCTTTTCAGAAAACATGTTTGATGCCGATGATAGTGCACTGTCAGCGGTTTCAAAATGTTTTATAATAGAGAGTGAGTGATATCTCTCCTTGCGTTGGAAATATATTTTTTGCATGAAAAAATTAATTCATATTTTTTTATGATGTTGGATGGTGCAATAGCTACTTTGAGATATATGCTAACATTTAGGAGGAAAGTATTGGCATGCTTTGAGAGCCATGCACTTACTTTATGAGTTATGAAAGGTACAATCCAATGATTAATATCATGAAAGAACAATTATTATTTTGCATGAAAGATGCAATTTGGACTCGTGTCTTTCATATAACAAAAGGATTCACCTTCCTTAGAGCAAATGCACCATTAGATCATCCACTAATCGATTTAAGATATATACAAGTGGATGAATGATAGAGTTTCAAGCACTTTGATATAATAGTAGATTAATATGAGAGAAGGTGGATTTTTCTTTTCAGCATATATACAACCTTGATCCCTCCAACGGAGTTGGAATGTTCATGATAAAGATCAATAAAGTTGTAATATAACACTAAATAAATATAAATAATTTAAAAAATACATTGAAAATATAAAATATTAATTATATATTTTAGGTATACTTAATCAAAAATTAATAAGGATTTATTTAATTTGGATTATGATTTGATAACTTAACCAAGTTATTAAGTTGGATCACCAAATTTGGATGGAATTGCTTACTTGAAATTGTGTTCAAGAAGTGATTTAGCCAATAGTTTTACTGGCTCGATCTAGATTACATTGCATTATCCTTGATATTTAAAAAAATAATATCAAGAAATTATAGTAGGATCAACTATTTTGCCATTTGGCTATATAGCAATGTACGGATATGACATTCAGATGTCTATGCATTTTGGTACTTTGCTGTGCGATATGTTAGTCTCTATATTCTTTGGAGCTAATTTATCTCCAGGGATGGACTAGAGGTAATGTTGTCTAACCATCATTTGGCATATATAACCATATGCCATTTATTTTCTATAGCTAATTTTAGATTTGTGAATGTGAAAATATCCACAGGCATATGTAAAAATCATAAGTATACTTTTGTTGTACCTGATCGAGATATATACGCGTTTTGTTTTCTTGTTATTTTGTCGAAAAAAGAGCTTTGCAAATGATTTATCAGGGATGTTAAAAGGATTATCCATTTCAAACATTTGAAGAAATGTGTTCAAATGTTAGAACAGAACAGAGAAGTGAGGTACCACCGCTGGACTCTTAAGCAACCATGTAGCTCGATAATATGGCAGAGAAGTTTAATTTATACAAAAGCTTGTACATCGATTATATATGATGCATCTTTTGATTATTATCAATCTAAATATGCTGATGCTTAGTGTACTCTCTTTTACCATGTATTTATCAATGAATCTAACGAAATGAAGGAAAAGTGATAAAACAAAAATATAGTCGATTTGAGTTTATGGCCATTCCTAGTCAAGCTTAAATGGGCACAACTAGGGATGGTGTATTCTAGTGCAACATAGAATTTAGTGAAGGAAAGAGTTTTTCCCCTGAAAGCAAAAGTTGAAAAGATAAATTGATTTTTATAAATTTCATATTAAAATCTAGGAACTGAAAGTTGAATTTAGTTCTTTCCATTTGAAAGAAAAAAATCATTCAAATTTAAATCTCACCTAATCTATAACATGGATTTTTATTTCATGTTTGTCTTTATACCTATAAATAAATTTTATTATTTTCCATCTTTAAAATATTTTTATTTTTCAAAACTATTAATTTAGATAATAAAATAAATAAAAGAATTTCATGATTGGAATATAGAAGGATCATATTTAAAATATATATATATATATATATTTTATTAAGAATGTGCAGGCTCCCATACTAAATAATGTAAATCATAGTACCCACATAAATTTTCATTTTGAAAAATGGTCTTGAATTAGCATACAATCATTTTGATCCATATAATTTTTTATTTTGGAAGATGGTTTTGAATTAGCATACAGTCATTGTATGTAGACTCGGGTGGGGACACACACATGTACATATAAGCACACGTGCACATTATATATATATATTCAGACAGATACATTTTGCACAGCGCATACATACATATGTAGGCGCTCACACACATGCTCACATGGGCATGCATGTATAGTATTCTTTTAGGTCAATAATTTTAATTTATTATCCTTAATCTATTTAAGAAAAAATATCCCACCGACATGTTAAAAAGGCACGCGGGTGTCTCCTTGATCTCGTCGCACCAAGCGGCCACGTTTGAAGCACTACAAAACGCGGTCATGTCACTCACCACAGCCAACCACTCCCTCCGTCGTTTGTTACCTTGTATGACTTCTTTTCTCTATGAGCTCGACCTTGATCTACGCTCCCAACGTTATCAACCAACTCCACCAAAATCTTTTCTTCTTGCCTTCGCGTCCAAACGCTTACTTATAAATCTTTCCTATCGATTTGACGGTGGAAGCTTCTTTCTCTGACCCTTAGACTGCTGCAGTCTTCGCTTAGTCTGCGATTCAGCTAGGTATTCTCCGACCCCTTTTGTTCTATTTTATTTGTTTCCGTCAAGAAATTATGGTTCGATGCGAGGATGTCCAAGTGAAGCTGTTATTCTTTACCGTCGGCGGTAGTGGAATTTATTTGCGGGCCAGTTCATTGTGATATCCTCGATGGATTTGGATGCGTTTTGCTAGATGCCTTTCTTTTTTTTCTTCCGGTAAGCTTACAATATGCCATTTGACGAACAAAACAAGAACAGCTAGAGCGGGGGAGTTGGTAATCGGTTCTGATTCTTTTCATGTGGAAATTTTTCTTTGTGGGATGTAAATTATGGGAGGAGACCATCGCAAGCACAGCAATATAAATAATTTAGCTTCGTCTCGATGCAACCGGATGGCTGTTGTGGACTCATGCAACACATGGAGTGGAAATCAACAGCCAATTAATTACACTATCATTTTTTAAATCACAAGGTTTGATTCTGCTTGAAGCTATATTGCATGAACAAAAGTCACATGGTAGGCACTATAAAATATCATATAGGCTGGATATTATAATTTATCATGTTTCTCTTAATATCAATTTTAAAGAATAAACTTAAAAATTAAAAACTTTTTCTACTAGTAGAATCATTAGTCTCCTGATAAAAAAAATGCTATTCTCTTTATTTCTCATTTTTAGTATACACTTTTTACAAGTACATATTATAAGGTTATATGATACATACTAAATAAATTAATCATCACGAAAGTTAATATATATCTCTAAATAAATCGATATATAGTTTCTAAAATATGAAGTTCATCAATATACAGTATACGACCATATGATACACAGTTAGCAAATTAGTCATCTAACAATTTAATATACACTTTCAAGTAAATTAATATATAATTTTTAAAAAATTATATTCACCAGTATATACTATATGGCCTGCTAATACATACCTATCAACTTCCTAATATATACTGCAAGTTTCTTTGATACACATCTATAGTAGTGATCTAATACATATTTTTATGTAAAAAGCATATCCTAAAAACTATATATCAATTTTGAAAGTGTATATTAAATTATTGTTAGTATGTATTAAAGAAGTTTGTATTATGTATTAGATAGTTAATGAGTACTGTATATCACCATAGTGCATAGTATGTATTGGCGAACTTTATTTTCTTGAAACCATTAATTTACTTGAAAGTATGTATTGCATTACTAGATGACTAATTTGCTAAGTGTGTATCACCTAGTTTCATACTACATATTGGTAAACTTCATATTTTATAAATTATGTATCGATTTACCTAGAGGTGGATATTGAATCACTACTAGATATGTATCAAAAAAGTTTGCAGTATATATCAGAAAGTCAATGAGAATGTATCACCGGGCCATGCAATTTGTACTAATAAATATAATATTCAAAAATAAAAATCAATTTATTTAAAGATGTATATTGAATTATTAGATGATTAATTTACTAAACATATATCACCTGACCATACTATGCATTGGTGAACTCCATATTCTAAAAATTATATATCGATTTATTTAAAGCTAGGTGTTTATTAATGACTTGCTTGATGATTAATTTGTTTAGTACATATTATATGGTTATGTAGTATATATTGATAAAAAATATATGCTGAAAATAAGGAAGAAAGAGAATGATACATTTTTTTTAATCATGAAATTGATGACTCCATTAGTAGAAAAATCTTTCATATTTGGATTTATTTTTTAAGATTAATGTTAAAAAAAGATGTGGCAAACTATAAATGAGGTTCGCTCGATATGATATTCTATAGTGCTTGCCCTATATGATTTTTGTATATATTGCACTATTCATCTCTATAGGTGGTGACACAAATTAGTTTTCCAAAATGTCAAAGCTAAATTAATTAGGTTCAAAAAATAAATTTTTATGAAGATGTATCTTGGGGCTGCTATGTGGCATCTTTTTCTCGATCAACATCATGTATGGTTTATGAAAGGAGAAAATATCTCACTTTTTTCTTCTTGGGAATCATCGTCATCTTTCTTAAATGAGTCAATTTGCGAGCGAGCAATTCAAGTTCGACTCCACTCAGCTATTATCAATCTTAAGTCAAGCTCGAGTACCTTAAATAATTTTTTGAGTCACACTTGAATAGCAAGATATTCAGCTCAAAAAATTATGAGGCTATATGAATTTATATATATTTTTTAAAAATTATTTTTATTTGTAACATATATTGTATATATTATAAATAGATTAAGGCTTGAATTGGAGCTTGGCATAGCTTGGTTGATATTTGAGTTGAGCCAAGTCGATATTGAGTCTTGCCTTTTTTTCATCGAGTCAAGCTCAAGCTTGAGATATTAAAGTTGGATTGATCTAAAATTGAGTTTTGAGCTCGTATATTTTAAATCAAGTCGAGCTTGAGCTTCTAGCTACTTGACTTGGCTTGACTCGGCTCGATTGTAACCCTAATGTCAATTTGAATCCAAAATAAATACCAATTAAATCAAGCAACACTAGTGAAAGAAAACATTAAGAGAGCTAAATAAATTTATCCAAAATAAATGAGGACCGAAATAATAAGTTTAGTTCTTCTCACCAAGAAGCTTCAAGCCTCTCCAATTTGCCTCTTTTCCTCTTTCAAAGATACAATTTCCCACTATCACAATTCTTGTACTCTCTCCCCTTTTAATAAAACCATAATTTCTCTATTATTAAATGACAAAAATATTATCTTCTCATATTAAAAGATAAAAATATCACCATCCAACTTGAATTAAAAAACAAAGACAATTATGTTGAGCTTGAGACTCAACATAACTTGATTTGGACCTGAATTCTAAAATTGTTAGAACTAATGACTAACTGAATAAATTCCAATAAAATTAGGTAATGAATCTTAACATTCTCCTCTATTGTCAAGTCCATGCTAGCAATAATGGATTTGTTGATGTCACAAAATGCCACAATAACTATTACTATTATTATCACATTACATAATAGCAACATGCAATAACTTGTCAAACCAATAATCAAACAACGTGGCTTCTTTATCTACTCAAATAATAATTTCTTCACTAGTTTGTCTTGTTCAATGTATGTATTGAAGTCAATGATATTCTGCAATATTTTTTCTCGATATTGACTCTACAGTCACTATGCCAAGATTCCATTGAGTATCCAACTTGCTGATGAATATTAAGTTGCCAATAGTGATCATTGGTCATCATAGTATTGACCATTACCTGCAAATAAGTAGAGTTGATAACTAAATAAATTATTTGGTCACATTCGTATTCCTATTCCTCTAGTTGAGCAGCTCAATAACTAGATAACTCATCCATTTAGAGATAATGAGATCATATAATTTATTTTGCGCAAGTGCAACTACACATATTTGCATATAATTAGCTCCTTCTAAATACAAAATCAAATCCTCATGCATATGGTCTTCAAACTGTTCAAACTCTATAGTAGTTTCAAACTATATAACTTGTGTGCTATATGCTTGTTCAATACCAAAACACAATATAAATTATCCACACCAAACATATTTTTTTGTTGCTTGATCATTGAAACTACATCAAAATTAATCAACTCTTCCTCTATATGGTTGACTAATTCTCTAAAAGAAATATCCATATCTTGGATAGCTTCAACGCAACACTCTTTTGATCCCTATTGACTCCATAGAGATCTTTATGACCACTGTAGCATCCTTTGACTCTTTTTGAGTAATTTCAGAATCAACTAGTTTTTTTACCAACGATCTCTTGTAAATTTGATATAGTATCTATATGATCAAGCTTCTTTTGCTCTACATTTTTTTTCTAAACTTGGTTGATACTAGAGTTGATCTACCTTGCCAAGCTCTAAGTTTATAGAGCTTGATCCAATCTTTTAATTGATCAAGCTCCTTGTGATGCCCTAAACCCATCACCTAGTCCAGTCATGTAAAATGGCCACATGAACCTCTAGAATGTTGCCCTAGAGATCATGCAAGGTTCAAGATGAATAGAATTTATCTCTAAAAATTCAATAATGACTAAGTAAGAATCTCATTATAACCTAGTAAGAATCTCATTATAAATATTACACATGTTAAGAATCTCATTATACATCCTACAACTCTAAAAAGAAAGAAAGAATTGAGAGTTTGAGCTTTATAACCAAGTAAGAATCTCATTATACTTATACTAATATAATAATATAGTTCAAAAATAATGACTAAGTAGTAAAAAAGAGATCATAAGTTACAAAATTTTGTACCAGACATCTAATATAACTCAACTGTTATATAAACACAAATCGTATATTATCAAAAATCCATTATAAATATCATTAGTAAGTTCATATGATTTATCATTCATATTTCATTAATATATTCCGAATCAATAGTTATCTTTTAGTTTTGGACAAACCATGGTCATGCTTTGGCTTGTGATTAGCAAACCATCAATCATGTTTTGGTTTGTAGTGGTTGACCATAATATTCGTATTTCCATCCATATTGTAAATTAAGATATTTGTGCTTCAGCCTATGATGGCAAACCAGAAAATCCACACTTCAGCCTGAAATAGAAAATTAGGGTATCATGATTTAACCTATGATTGGCAATCCAAGATGTTACAATTTAACCTGTAATTGGCAATCTATATTATGGCAAGTTCAAATCCTCTTACACAATCAATAAAATATTCAATAATTTATATTATATTTGTTGTTCAATTTTAAAATATTAGATATCATATTCCTAAAAATCAAAATAGCCAACATGCGATACATATGTAATAAAGAATCATATATCCAACACAAAGCCAAAAATCATCATGCATAGTATAAAAACATACATATAGATGATCATGCAGAAGAATTCTTACCTCTACCTATTTCAGACTCAAGTACAACGATCGATCAACTCCTCTATCTATGAACTCAAGATTAAGATATTCTGCTGGACACCTCTTGTCCAAACAATTGCACCTATACATAATCAAACTCAAACATAAAAATTATAGATAATTATGGATAGTAGAAAATTTTAGTAAATGATCCTAACACTATAAGTGCAAGACCCCTCCTGGGGTTAACTAGTCAATTTGAATTTACCAAGATATCTAGATACTCTATTGGTAAAGAAGATATCTAGAGAGAGAAAAGTGAAGAGAGAAAGTACATAAGAGAGAGAAAGGAAAGAAAAGGCACTATAAGAAAATCTAATATTAGTGATGGTAGAAAAGCTGTCGCTAATAGTGCTCTTTATCAACAGTGAATTGGAATCAAAAATTTTTTCATCGCTAAAAATTTTTAATTATTAGTGATGATAAAATTGATAATTAGCGATGGCTATGCCGACGACTTTAGTGATGGAGGCTCAGCTATCACTAATAACTAGTAATTTTTTTTTTAATTTGATGGTAATCTTATTAATGATAGAAAATTTTATTATCGACGATATTAGTTGCTTAAAACATTAACGATGGCTATAGTGATGGTAATTTTGCCATCGTTAATACTTATCCTATTTTTTCTATTTTCACTCATCCCACCACCATCCCTCTTTTTTTTCTGCCTTCAGTCTCCTCTTTCTTCCGTCATCGGATCCCGCTTTTTCGAGCCCTCAACTACTTTTTGCCTAGATATCTTTGGCCCAGTCCAGGCCCAACTTAAGAGTGGGCTCGATACTGTCGGCATGTATCCAACCTAAAAATAGCGGTGCTCTATTTATAAGGAGGCTATGATGACTGCCTGATGCATTTAAAGAGTCTAAAGAGAGATGAAGGTGATGCATTTCTATTTTTATTATTATAGTTGTAGGGCAAGCTTGGATCATTTATTACATTGCAGGCAACCACTTGCAGCCACCTCATGATTAAAGATGTAGAGAAACTTACAATGTCTTATTTTTCAATGGTAGATCCGAGCTTCTTCTTTTCCTCTTTCTCTTATTTACTTTGTTGATCTTTGATTTGAGTACTATTTTTAACCAGTGGCAGTATTTTTGGGCTAGGGGTATGGATAGGGCCCAGCTTAGCATGGCCTTGTTCCAGCCCTAACTATGATAAAAATTTTGAATGGTTGATTTTCAATTAATGATTTTTATTAGAATAGAAATGATATTTTCTAAATCTCCTTTTATCGACCAATAATTATTCCATCATAAAAAAATATTAGTGATAAAATTTTTAGAATTTCAGTGATGATAATCATGTTGCTAATAAAAAATTATTTTATTTTTTTAAATTTGGTTTTATTATTATTAGCAATTATAGGATACTTATTGAAGATGACAAGATACCATCACTAATAAATAAAAAAATAATTTTATTTTTAAATATATTTTTATGATTACTAGTGATGAAAAAAAATTTTAGTGAAGATAAATTATTATCTCTAATAAAATAAATTAATTTTTTTAATATATATTTATAATTATTAGCAATGGAAGAAAATTATTAGTGATAATATTTTATCATCGCTAATAATTTTATTTTTTAATATATTTTTATAATTATTAATAATGAAAAAAATTTATTAGCAATGATATTTTGCCATCGCTAATAATTTTCCACCAAAATTTCCCTCATTTTTTCCTATCGCATGCCCTCATTTCCCCCACCCCCCTACACGCCCTCATTTTTCCCCATCCCCCATGTTTTCTCTCACTCCCCTCTTGATTTTTGGTAGCCTCCCCCACCAGCAACCAACCACCTCTTTTCCTTGCCTTTGATCCCCCTACCACCCCCTCTTTTCCTACCTTCGGTCCCCATTTTCACTTGCTGCACCATCGGATCCAATGTCCTTGAGCATCCGACTACCTCCCGCCTTCCCGAGCCCCCAGCTGCCTCCCCCCTCTTCGAGCTCATCCACATTTAGAGTTGCTTGTAAGCATTATAACTTTAATTAATATATTTAAAATTTAATTATTTTAAAATTAATATTTATTTTTTAAAATTAATTTTATAAAATATTTAGAGAATCTGGAATATCTCATATGATTACCAGTATCATCCAATGCTTGATACTGGGACCAATGAATGAGTCTTCTAGCTAGCTGTCTGGAGCTCATGATGCAGCTTGAAAGATATTTCAGATAAGTTAAAAATATTTAATTTTTAAATTTACTATAGATTTATATTTTATTTATTAAGATTGTCTTTGCTTGCAGGAGTACTATCAAGTCGAGACTTCTTAGGATGACGAGGTTGGCCATCAAATCTTCGAGGAGGTGGCCATGCAGAGATTTTGAGATGGTATGTACAGCCTTCGGTAGTCTATCATTGAGCATTTTGGTTTTCTGTTACCATCGGATTGAAGGTCCTATAGGGATCACTGGATGTGGATGAATGTATGAGAGGCCCTCTACAACCAGTGGAATAGCAAAGAGTACTCCAGTAAGCGGTAGAGGATCTGGTAGAATTAGGCTATCCAGCAGGATCCGATCAGACACATGGGTAGCTCTATCGTCATACATGTTGTGGCTGATAGATTGATAAAAAATCTATACCAAAACTCTTTACTAAAATTATAAAATTTTTTACATGTATGATTTAATTAATTTAATTTTATTATTTACTTATTATAGATATAATAGCTAGGTCATCCATCAGGCTAGCTGTAGTTGTAGAAGGTGACACACCAGTCTAGGAGGATTGGTGATTACTTAGATTTTAGATCATGATAAATCATGATAAAAATTTTAAATTATATTTATTAAGTTGTTACAAGATCTGATATGTATTTTTGAATTAATATATTTATAAATTATACATGTAACCAGATTATGAAGAGTACGTCATTGAATGGTATAGTGATGATCTGTCCGCTCTGCCCCTTGTTGACCTTAAGAGATGGCTTAGGATCACCGGAGGGGTGAGTAGGAGTCGGGTCATAGGATTTGGCTATAACTTAAACCCTCCATTGGCTCAATACTATTCAGCATTCTCACAGACCTCGACATCCCAGACTTGGAGTGATGCGTACGTGGAGAATGTCATGCAGAGGCTTTTGAGCCGATAATCTCAGAGCTTTCGGGATGCTGTCCGTGATATGGTTATGGAGATTCTCTAGGATCTATAGTTGTGCAACTAGCTGGGCTCGTTATCCTAGCATCACATCAGATAATTCTATTAGTAAACTCTTTTACTTATTTTAAGTTTTCATCTTTATAAGTTTTATATATTTATAAAAATTCAATCTAACCATCTAATTGATGGATTGAGGATGTTTATAGCTCCTATTATTACAACAAAACTAATTTTTTGCATCACAAAAAATTCATCGCTAATAATAAATTTTTGATGCTAATAATTATTAGTGATAAAAATTTCAATGCTAATTCTTCATCACAAAAAATGAGATTGTAAATAATAATTAGTGACAAAAAGTTAAGTTTCGTCGCTAATAAATTTTTTTTATGATGAAATATTTTCATTGTAAATTTTTTTGATTCATTAAATTATTTGTGATGAAAATATTTGCTACGAAAATCTAAAACTTTTCATCATAAATAAAAATTATTTATGATAAAAAATTTTCATCATAAATAAAAATTTATTTATGTTGAAAACTTTCCATCATAAATAATAAATTATTTATGACAAAAAGATTCTATTATAAATAATAAATTATTTATGATGAAAAGATTCCATCGTAAATAATTGCATCAGTTGTGATGGAAATTTTTCATTGCAAATAATTTTTATATGCGATGTAAATTTTCCATCGCAAATGATGCAATTATTTGCGATAGAATCTTTTCATCACAAATGATGCAATTATTTATGATGAAATCTTTCCATCATAAATAATTACATCACAAATTATTTTTTTTAAAATTATAAATAAATATATTTTATAATTTATATTTTTAATATTTATATTTATAATTTATAAAATTAAAATAAAAAAATTTTAAATAAATTTCATCCATAATAAATTTAATCATTTCATTATATAAAAAATTATTATAAAAAGTACTTTTTGATAAATACAAAAGATCCAAAATAAAAATAAAAATATACAAAAGCAGACTGCCAGCTATCAAGCATCGACGGTATCTGGAGAAGAAAATTGGGTCGAAGAAGGGGAGCGCTCAGAGGAGCTTAGACTAGCCTGCTATCTCATTCACTACATCATCTGCTCAATCTATACCATCCACTTCATCATCGCGACTGCAACAACTGATTATTGATGTGCAAGATCGCTTGACATTGTTGAGGCTGAAAAAAGATTGGGGCATGCCTCCTACCTCCGTGCTTGGAGGCGCGCCCCCTAGGGCACCTTGGCATGTGAAGAAATCAGAGAGAGGGAGAGAGATGTGAGAGAAAATGATGATCTATTCTTCTATTCTAGGATTTATAATATACATGTATATATATACTTGTACATGGACTGAAATCCTAACCCGTAAAAAATTTTCTGGGCTATCCTAGTTCGAATGCACTCATTCAAACTCATGTACACTCATGGTCTGATCATGCACTCAATCCCATGGATCCAAACCTTGTTCAAACTCTGAGTAGCCCCCCATGAGACTCACAAACTAGGACCTCATGACCATGAAGGGCTGAACCTCTACCATAGAACCAAATCGATCCTAGCCCTAGGATGATACCTGTTCTAGTCTCTTGGAGTCAATACCTTGACTTCTCCAGTGGCCTTCCAAGGCTTGGAAGCACCACTAATCCTAACAATACTCATTGATACATGCAGTCAACTCAGTAACTCGCTATCGATCCTCAGCCACCTATCTCTACATCTCCACCAACCGAACATCATAGGTAGCATAGATGTCAGCCCTAGTCGAATGTAAAGATGTGGGAGCTCTGATCCAATGCCCTAGCCTCCTAACATAATAGGATCTTGCACCAAGCACCTGATCATAGATCTCGTCATCTATAGATACGATCGAGTCCTCTAGGGTAGGCGGGAATCTAATGTCTATCATGCGATCCTGAAAATTAAAGTTATAGCTATTCTAAGTTTATACTAAAAATTAAAATATTAATTAAAAAGTAGTTAAAAAATTTATGTAAAGCTTCAGGCTCTCAGTTGTCTAGTCTCCTGACTATCGCTGATGGATTTGCTGGTAGATCTCGATCCTAGCAGAAAGCTCACCACCTCTATATCTCTCTACAATTTAAGAATAATTAATAAAAAAATTTAAAATAGTTAAAGAATTAAAATATGATAAATAAAAATTAATTATCATCTACTTCATATGGTGAGCAAATGGCCTCGAACCTCCACAATGCGAGATTGTCCGTCTCGCCCGATTTGTGGCATTTTTGGCACATCGATCCTGCATAGTTAACAGTCAAATTAGTTAGTAAATAACTAAATTTAAAAATAAATAATTTAATTATTAAATTTTAAATAAAAAAAAAGTTATTTGATATGTTGGATCCTCGTACGTGCGATATATGATAGCCCAATCCTCGATACTAATGCTGTCATATGGCCACTACCGCATTGCCTCCACCCCCTGGTCATGCACTACAACATACCAATGGCGATGAATGCGCTGCCAATACTCTTTGAAATGCGAGCATAAATGTTCATCTACAGCTTGCTACATGCGATCATGCTCAAAATCAATAATCTCAAATATAGCCTACCAATAATAAATATTATAAGAATGTAGTTAATTAAATATTTAAATAAATATTATTATACTTGTAAGTGGCTATAGAAGTCCTTCCTCTGAGGCAGTGTAATCTGATGCCAATTGAAAAGCATCGTTGGGGCATAGTTGTAGCAAATGATGCCTAGCTCAGTCTATCATCGCTTGCACCATATCCTAATAGGCCTGGTGTAGCTTGGCAGAATCTCGATGCGGAGACACTATCCCTCTGCTCGCATCTCTAATGCTTAAGGGCGAGGTTCTTCGATGGACCTCGCCCTTACCACCGATAGAGAATGGCTTGAAAAAATAATGAATAAAATATTAGTATAATAGCCATCTATAAACCTAATAGGTAGATTAAAATTAAATTTTATTATGTAAAAAATATAAAAATACCAGTGAGAGCTGGTTCACTCGAACCCACCTCACGCGGATCCACCTCTATAGGGCCCTCTGGCAACTTCGACGGTGCAGCAATGGAAATGAAGGAAGGCTCAGGGGTAGGCTAGGAACTCGAATGTTATCATCTCGCTCTCGGCGCCATACCTGCAATGCTTAAACTATGCATATAATTAGCTTGATATATAAATGAATATAATAATGAATAATAATAACAAAAAATACATAAATGCTAATAATAAATAGAATTGTATTGCATACCATTATTGCAAGAGAAGATTCAACATAGGATATAGATCTACTTATCAATATCTATATCCTCCTCGATTTCTAGATCCTCCTTCGAATTATAATAATCGATTAATGTATCATCTTCTATCTTATCGTCATTTATGAATCGATCGTTGTCCTCCAAATCATCAAGATTAAATACAAAATCAGTTTCAACTTCATTGGATGATATATCAGCCGTATTCAAAGGAGCTGTCATAAGTTCTTCATCAATAAGGTACTCGATCAATGTCTGTTCTTCCTTTTGAAAAGCTTCCTCTTGATGTAGATTTGAATTATTATCCATCTCTAGTTGGATTGGTATGTCATATATATCTCTAGGTATTATTCTTTGTACGACATGCCAATCAACTCGATATTTTGGATCCTTTAAATATATTACTTATTTCGCTTGAGTTGCTAATATATATGGCTCATTCTGGTACTATGTTTGTGTAAAATTTGCATTGATAAAGCATGAATCGATATGAATATCGATCTTCTTATTGCTAATATTCCATTATTCACACTGAAATAAGAATATCAAATTTTTGGACCCATACTTTAATTTTATGATATCTATCAATACACCAAGATATTCAATCTTCTCTTCTCCTTTATATCATATTGTAGTAATCCCACTATTCAAGGTCTGACTTTGCATCTCAAGCTCTCTTGTATGAAATTTCATTCCTCTAATGATACAGGATGTATTGTAGTTAACCCTTCGATCGGGACCACATGCTAAATTGTACAACTCATCGGTTACACCCTCTTCTTTATTGAAATACTTAGATTTCATCTATAATATAGCATAAAAAATTATGTCGGTATAAGTAATTAATTACATAATTATAAAAATATAATGTAATACTAGTGAATCTTATATAGTCCTCAAACCATTTTGCAAATTCCATCCTATATCGATCATTAACATCTGTATTATTCTCCCTAGATAATATATTCTTGTGCTCACTGCAATTAGTCATGATTTTTAATTTTATATCGACATAAAAAAAATAGTTAAAATACTAATAATTATGCTAAGATAATACTTACTCAATTAAATCTTCAATTTCTTCATAATTATTTAGAATATAGAAGTGTACCTTGGATAGCTCATTCACGTCCACAAACTCATATCTTCTTTCACTCATGGGTCGAACCATTTGTTTGAATATGGATAGTGTCGGTTCATCATCATTCTATTTATGGTCAATGTTATGATCTGCACGATTGAATCTTATTTTGATATCATCAAGATACATCGAGCAGAATGTGAGATACTCCATAGCTATGTATGCTTCCACTATGGATCCTTTAGGCCATGCTTTACTGCGCACATACAAATTTAGGATACACAAGAATTTGCACATAAAAAATAATTTAAAAGTTATAATACATTTACATCTTACAAATGATATGTCAAAGAGATTACGATTTCTTTATCTTTCAATAGGATAAAACTATTGATAATATACCAGATCGGCCAGAAGAGCTTTCTTTGGAAGATGAGCAGCCAGGTGCACCATAACATCAAAAAATGATGGTGAAAAGATTTTTTTCTAACTTACAAAAAATGAGCACAATATCCTTCTCAAACTTTTCAATTAAGATAATCTTCAACTTTTGGTAACACAGTTCTCGAAAAAATACTCCTAACTCAATTAATGCAGCTTGAACATCACCACTCACATAGCCATGCATCACCATAGGAAGCAAGCGCTGTATCATCACATGGGAGTCATGACTTTTCATGTCAAAGATGTTGCCACCATTATTACCAACACATCATGATACATTTGAAGCATAAGCATAAAAAAACTTTATGGTTTGAATCGTCCATAGAAACTCTTCTTCTCCTTTCTAAATAGTGAATAATATGCTAGTGGCATAAAAAAAATTTTCACCTCGACAAACTAAATGCAACTCCGATCGGATTTTCGTTTCTTGCAAATCAAGACAAGCTTTTAAATTATCTTTTATCTTTTCTATAATGTTTAACACTGTATTGATGATATTATCATAAATATTCTTCTTAATGTGCAATACATCAAGGTTATGATGAAGTAATAGTTGCTTCCAGTATGGTAGTTCGAAAAATAGGCTTCGTTTTATCCACTTCAGCTCAGCTTCAGTACGCTTTCACTTGCGAGTACTAGATATTTTTTTCAAATTTCATATTTCTAACAGCTTCAAGTTGTTCTAAAACTTCTGCTCCACTTAACTTCTTAGGTGGCAGACGTTGGTCAGATTTACCATCAAAATATTGGTTATAACGGATCCTCCAAGAGTGATTAGTAGGTAGAAATCACCGATGATTTATGAAGTAGATTTTTCTACCATGCTTTAAATGTAAGGAGGACGTATCCTTGTTGCATATTGGACATACCAGATATCCTTTGGTACTCTACCTAGATAAGTTTCCATACGTAGAAAAATTATTTGTGGTCCATAAAATTGATACATGAAACTTAAAATTTCTTTGACTGACAGTATTATATATCTATACTCCATTTTTTCATAGCTCCTTCAGATCATCGATTAAAGATCATAGATATACATCAATTTTATTACCTGATACTTCCAAACTTGGAATCAATAGTGTCATAAAAATAAATATTTCTTTCATATATTTCTAAGGTGACACATTATATACAACTAGCATCATAGGCCATATACTGTAGAAAGTACTCAAATTATCAAAAGGATTAAATCCATCTATCGCTACACCAAGCTGGATATTGCATGAATCACTCACAAATAGCGGATGCTTTGCATCAAAATCTTTCCAAACTACAGAGTCAGTCGGGTGGTTAAGTATGTTCTCCTCCAAAATCCACTGTTCATGATGCCATCTCATTTCTTCAGCTGTCTTTGTGGACATATACAATCTTTGAAATCCTGGAATCAATGAAAAATACCTTAAAACCTTATAAGGTATCTTTTTTTCTTTTCTATTATTGATTTTGAACCTAGACTCATTATATTGCAGACATTCACTTGCTTGTTCGTTCTCCTTGTAAAATAATATATAATCATTTTTGTAGGCATGTATAGGAATATAGCCAAGTCCCAATTCCCATATAGATTTTTGCTTTAGTATATGATTTCAGAAGTATTGATCCATCAAGAAGAGTAATTTTAATCAATACCAAATTTTGATCAAATGACTTATGACTCCATTGGTTCACAGTTTAAATATGAAGCAATTTGATCAAAAATTCTAACTTGGAGAACTTCGCACAATTTAGGTAGAGTAGCTCTCATGCATTTTGAACAAGCTTTGCAAACTATTCAGAAGTCCCTTCTACCTCATTAATATTATATTCATGATTAGAACTGCCTTGAGATGCACTAGTACTTATGGGTACATTTGAGGTAACACCTTGATGTAAATCTTTCAATAGTAAATCTATACCATCATGTTCAACATGTTTAGCAGCATCAATATCATCTTTGATATCATCATCATCGTACACAACTTCATTCGGATCACTCTCCCCATGCCATATCCAGTGAGTATACTTCTTGTCCATACCAAAATATAGTAGATGCTCTTCAACAAGTGATATGTGATGATATACCATATTGAGACATCTTTTGCATGGACACTTTATCCGACTGGCACTATCAGCCTTACACCATGCAAATTTAATAAAATTTCGAGCACCTTTTCGATATTCATGCAAAAAAATATTTTTGATATTTATCCAACTTTTGTCGATATCCATCTGACAACAAAGAATAATAATTCATGAATCCTAACTCCACCAACTCCTTCCTAATAGGTGTGGTCCTATCCCTTTAGAAAATGCATCACTTTTATTATTATCATAGCTTTGTTCTTTGTTCCATATTCAAAAAAATCTGATAGTATCTTTCCAAAATTCTCCAAATACATGACATAGATGGATCATATTTTAACTACATCTAATATCTATCCAAAGAACAAATGAGATAACTATGATAGAATTTTCTATAATAGAATAAAGAACACCATGACAATAATAAAATATTGACATATTTATGAACTGCCCAAATCAAGGCATCTAAGAATCATTCACAGAGTTCGCTTTGGAGACCCTGGGACCGACTCTTGAATAGGAGTCTAAGGTTACATCAATGCATGCATTAAATCATTACTAAATCGAATCCTAGACCGAATCCCAACTTGGATTCCAATAGAGATCCAACTCAGATCATGATCCGAATCCTGAATCGGATCCTGAACATGATCCTAGACTGGATCCTGGATAGGATCCCAACTTAGATTCCTGATCGAAACCAGATCTGAATCCCGAACTAGATAGTTTATATACATTAAAAATTAAAACCTTTGGCTTATGCAAATTAAAATATTGAATCATAATCATAATGAAATACAAGGACTAAACAAATAAAAAGATTAAACTATAACAAGTAAAAGCATAAAAATATAATTAAAAACCTATCTTTTTTAATTATAAAAAATAGCTTATTGCTATTATTATTATTATTATTACTATTATTATTATAATTATTATTATTACTATTATTATTACTATTACCACTATTACTATTATTATTACTATTATTATTATAAATATTATTAATATTCTTACTATTACTATTACTAATTATTATTACTATTATTATTATTATTATTTTTACTATTATTATTATTATTCTTACTACTACTATTACTATTACTATTACTATTATTATTATTATTACTATTACTACTACTACTACTATTATTATTATTACTACTACTACTATTACTATTATTATTATTATTACTGCTACTTTTACTATTATTATTATTATTCTTAATACTACTATTACTATTACTATTATTATTATTATTATTACTATTTTTACTATTATTATTATCATTATTATTCTTACTATTACTATTACTATTATTATTCTTACTACTACGACTATTAATATTATTATTATTACTATTTTTATTATTATTATGATTATTATTACTACTAGTATTATTATTATTAATTTTATTAATTATTAAAAATAACCCTACGCCCCCTCCATCCTCCACCCTCAGTGGTGGCCCTTCGTCGCCCACCATCGGTGCCTGCGGTCCTCCACTCGACACATCACCACCATCCCTCCATGTCCCACCCCCCACGGACCCCCACCCCCTGTGGCGCTACTCCTCCGAAACTCATTATGGCCCCCCACCTTGTGTGACGCCCCTCTGCCGCCCACCACCGATGCTCGCGGCCCTCCACCAGATACGTCACCGTCGTCCCTCCACGTCCCATCCCTCGCATACCCCCACCCCCTGTAGTGCCACTCCTGCAAAACCCATCGTGGCCTCCACCCTCTGCAGCATCCCTCCGCCACCCACCATCAGTGCCCACGGACCCCACCCATCCAGTCACCACCGTCCTATGGCCCCCCATCCCACACAACCTTCCAATCCCTACAGCCGGCACCTACCCTTCGCACCTCGTCACTCACCACCGGCCAATGCACGAAATCACCCACAACCCTCTAGATGATCGAAAGATCAAGAACAAAAAAAAAAACTTATCGTTGGTTCAAGGACTTGGCAGTAGCAGCAATAATGGTGGTGGCAATAGCAGCAATAATGACGATGGCAATGATAGCAGTGGGAGATCCGATTGTCGGTCAGTGGAAGCCAAGGAGAATGGGGAGAGAGAGGATGAGGGGGAGAGCTAGAGAGGGTTTTGAGGCGTAGTGGTTTCATATGAATGTAGTAAGAGGAGATATTTAAAGGCATTTAGCAATGTATTTTTAGCGATGAAAGATTCATGCCTAAAAAGGTTATTAGCGATGGAAATAGCATTTTTATCACAAATAATTCTCATCAATTATTTTTCTAAAAAGAATTTTCTCTCCAAAAAATATTAAAATATTTGATAAAATTATTTATGATGGAACATTTCCATCGCAAATAATTTTTTATAAATAAATAATTTAAAAAAAATTAAAAAAGATGAGAATATTTATGATGAAAATATTCCATCATAAATAATAATTATTTATGATGAAAAATTATTTTTCATCATAAATAATTATTTTATACAATGGAATATTTCTATCATAATAATCTTTCATAAATAATTAATTTAAAAAATTTTAAAAAGATGGGAATATTTATGATAGAAATATTCTATCATAAATAATAATTATTAATGATGAAAAATAATTTTGCATCATAAATAATTATTATTTCTAATAGAATATTTTTATCATAAATAATCTTCTATAAATAAATAATTTTAAAAATTAAAAAAATATGATAATAATTAAAAAGATCGAATTATTTATGATGAAATTTTTTTTTTAAAAAAGAGAAAAAATATGCTATGCATGGTCGATACGGCGGGGTTGAGTAGTGCAAGTGCATCCACTATTAGCTAGCCCACAATAAATTAATTTTTTTAATTTTTTTAAAAATTAATATTCTTTTAAAAAATTATTATTCTCTAAATATTAAATAATTTTAAAATTTAAATTTTATCTTCATCATTCATTATTTAAGTAATTATCATGAGAATATCATCATAAAATATTATCTCGATCTGGTAGCTCTAGCTTTGTAGATCAATAAAATTTGATTTTAATGGTCACGAATGACTGCATGATGATCTGATAGATAAAAATTATTGATGGATCTGAAAATTTACAATGATGATCTCTATGATATTTATAGCATACTATCAAAATTTTACCTCAATCGAATATAATTATCATAGTTAATTTAGCATATGATGATTTGGATCGTTAAATAAAAAATAAGTGGTCAAAATATCATACGGCATTCGATTAAGGTGATTTTTAAAATAAATGATCTTTGATACTACTTTCATCATTTATATGATGGTGATCATAAAATTTAAATCATATGTATATGAATCATTCATGTTAAATAGATCTTGAAAAGCACTAGTATAACTACTTAAGGACCTTAAGAATAAGTATCAAGAGATATGTAGTTTTGGATTGTTTATATCATGTGGATTGAATTTTATAATCACCACCATTTAAATGATGAAAATAGTAGCAAAGATTATTTATCTAAAAAATCATCTTAATCGGATACTATTTGGGCTTTTGGTCATTCATTTTTATTTAACGGTCCAAATCATTTCATGCTAAATTGACTATGATAATTATATCTAATTAAAGTAAAAGTTTGATAGTACACTATAAATATCATAGGGATCATCATTGCAAAATTTTAGATTTATCAATGATTTCTATCTATCAAATCATCATACGATCATTCGTGATCATCGAAATCAAATCTGCATAGCTAGAGCTATCAGATCAAGACGATATTTTATGATGATGCTCATATGATAATTACTTAAATAATAAATAATAAAGATAAATTTAAATTTTAAAATTATATAATATTTAAAGAAAAATAAATTTTTTTAAAAGAATACTAATTTTTGAGAAAATTAGAAAAAAATATTAATTTACTTATGGGCTAGCTAATAGTAGATGCGCTCGCACCCCTCAATCCTATCACATCAATCATGCATGATACATCTTTGCTCTTTTTTTATTTTTAAAATAGTCCATATTTGACTATTTTTTAAATTTAAAATTTTGGTTAGATTATATACGATGGAAATTTTTTATCATAAATAATCAATTATTTATGATAAAAATCTAAATTTCATCATAAATAATCCAACCTTTTAAATTTTTTAAATAATTTATTTATCATAGATTATTTATGATAGAAATATTTCATCATAAATAATTAATTATTTATGATATAAAATATATTTATATCATAAATAATTTAGTATTTATGATGTAAGATTTTCATCATAAATAATTACACCTTTTTAATTTTTTAAATAATTTATTTATGACAAAATATTTGTAATAAAATTTTTTCATTATAAATAATAAATTATTTATGATAAAAAATATTTATGTCATAAATATCCCATCTTTTTTATTTTTAAATAATTTATTTATAGTAGATTATTTGTAATAAAATTTTTTTATCATAAATAATCAATTATTTATGATGTAAATATGTTTTATGTTGCAAATGGTTTCTTATTTATGATGAAAATTTTTTGTTGGAAATAATTCGGCCTTCTAAATTTTTAAATGATTTATTTATGATGATTATTTATGATAGAATATTTTTATCATAAATAATTGATTATTTGTAATAAATTTTTTTATCATAAATAATTAATTATTTATAATAAATTTTTTTTTCATCATAAATAAAAATTATTAGTAATAAATTTTTTTCTATCATAAATAATTGTATGTGTAATAAAATTTTTTTCATCATAAAAGATAAAATTTTTTATAGTATATCATTAAATAGAATATGTAAAAATAATCTATTCAAGAATTAGATGAGTATATTGAAAGATATACCTCTATATCAAAACTTATAAATAATATTTTATTTTTTAATTCAAGATGCTAGAATATCCAACTCTTATCCATCAACTGCTGGAGAGGAGCAGAAGGATGAGAAGGAGGACGACAGGAAGGATTTGGCCTAATTATTTTTATTTTTATGTATTATATTTTTTTAATACTATTTATAAAATTATATAATTTATAGTTTTAATATAATATAATTAGTTTTTTAGTTATGATTTTCATATTATCTTTGAATTTTAATTAAAAGAGGTGTTAGGAATCATAATTAATTATGATTAATTAAAATAAATTTTAAATATTATTATTATTATAGTTTTTAAAAAAAATAAAATAAGCTATTATTGACTATATTAGCGATGGCTAAAAGCCATCGCTAATATTTATTAGCGATAAAATAGTCATTGTTAATTTTTTTAAATTTTTTTAAATTTATTTAAAAATAAAAAATAAATAGTAATAAAATTTAGCCATCATAAATGCTATCACTAATAGCTGTTATTAGCGAAGGCTAGAATTTTCATCACTAATAGTGGCAATTAGCGATAAAGATTATTTCAATCATTAATTAGCGATGGTTTTTCATCGCTAATATTATTACGGATGGCAAAACCATTATTAGCAATGATAATTAGCCATCACTAATGGTCAAATTTCTTATAGTGAGAATTTTTCCTCTCTCTTTCTCTCATTTCCTTCTTCTTCTTCATGGGCAAAATAGGGGACAAAGGTTAATAGTTTTAGGTTGGCCACCTCCCCTCCATGGCGGCGACCATTGGTAGTAGTAGCTATGGCACAGCCTCTGATAAACGACAACAGCCCCAACCATGGTGGCCAACGGTGAAGAAAAACAAGAAAGAAAAGAAAATAAAATAGAGAAATTTCTCACAGCTTAAACCGGCAACCAACTTGTGATAATTTAAGGTGGGAATAATGGCTAGGGACCAAGAAAAGTAGGAAAAGAGGATTTAGAGGTTTCACCTTGTCTTCGGCCAAGCATTCGACAGTGATTTATTGAGAGATCCTGATGGAAAATCAAAGGAAGCTTGAGAAATTTCGCTAGTGATGAATCGGGACGAGAGGTGAGATGCTTGAGAGGAAGGGAGGACTTGTTTATAGTAGGGATATAGGGCTTCGATGAGCCCTAGAGTCTCAATCCATACTGAATATGGGGGAGGAAGATGACTCCCATCAAGAGTCTTTCTTCCTAGTTGCATGTGCCAATCGCATGTTTAACGACGCAAGTGGTTGATCTAGCATAGCCTAAATTGGGTTTGGCCCAAAAAAAGGTCTATCTTTATATTCTTGACCCCCCATAAAATAATTTCTTCCTCTAAATTAGTGTTCTTCAAAATCCAATATTGACAGTACACAATCTTTATCTCATCCTCAAGCTCCTGAACAACCTCCTTAACTATATAAACCAAATCAAGACCTCTATCATAACAACTTTTGAATTAGTACCAATACTTTTGATCAAAATCATGTGACCTTAGTCACCATACTTTCATTACGCACTCTGATCTAAGCCTATCAAATTTCTTAAGATTTGCTAAATAATTCTCAAATCAATAAGACCATAAATTTATCAATCTCTGAAATTATATCTCAAGAAATAAATTGTTCATAAAAAATCAATCCCTATGAATTACCTTTTCTGCCACAAACCCTAGTGATAATGATAACCCTAAATTTTGATATCACTTATGTCACAATCTCTAGTGACCTTAAACTTAAGCTCTGATGTCATTCTATCACACCCCAAATCCATCAGGTGGGTCGACCACATAACATAGTCATATGAACCCTAAAGGATCTCATTAGAGGTCATGCAAGGCCTAAGATGAATAAAATTTATCTCTAGAAATTCAATAATAAATAACTAGATATGCTAACTAAATAGATTCATCATAGTCAAATAAATTCTTTCAATTAGAGTTATTCAAATGTTAATTGGTATCAGAATTGAACAAAGTAATGAACTAATAACTCTAGTACTCAAACTTCATGCCAACAAGACAAATGTTACGCGCCTTGCATCTCTAAAATGAAAGAAAGAATTGGAGGTGTGAGCTTTATAGGCCAATAAGAGTCCCATACACTTACATTAATATAATAATATAATTTAAAAATAATGAGTGAGCAATATTATAGAGAGATCATGTGTCACAAAATCTCTTATCAAGCATCCAATAAACTCAACAATTATATAAAAAGCATATCATAAATCATGTATCATCATAAATCCATCATAAATATCATCAATGTGGTCATTTATATTTCATTAACATATTCTAAACTAATAATTATATTTTAGTTTTGATTTAAACATGGTCATGCTTTGGCCTATGACTGGTTAACTATAAAATATATTTCAGCCCATAGTGGCAGACCATAATATCTATGCTTTAGCCCATGAGGGCAAACCAAGAAATCTGCTTTTTAGCCCATGATGGAAAATTAGAATATTTGTACTTCATTCTATGGTGGCAAATTAGAATATCCATACTTCGGTCCGTAGTTGCAAATTAGGGTATCATGATTTGGCCCATGACTAGTAATCCAATATATCATGGTTCAGCTCGTGATCGATAATTTATACTATGGCTACTCGAAATCCTTTTATACAAGCAGTAAACCATTTAATAATTTATATTATATTTCTTGTTCAATTTCAAAATATTAGTTATCATATTTCTGACAACCAAAATCATCAATATATGATACATACATAATAAAGAACATATATCTGACATAAAGCTAAAAATCATCATGCATGTATAGTATAAAATCATATATATAAATAATTATATAAAGAAATCCTTGCCTTTACTGATTCCAGACTTAAGTATGGTGTTCGATCTACACTTTGGTCTACAAACATAGAAACAAGATATGATCTGCTTGATACCTCTTGTATAGATAATTACATCTCTATATAATCAAGGTCAAACATAAAATTCATGGATGATTATGGATAGTAGAAAATTATGATAAATGATCCTAACACTATATATAGGTCCAATATCCCTCCTAGGATCAACTGGTAGATTTAACTTTACCTAGTTATTTGGACCTTCTACTGATGATCGCTGTCGTAGGCAGTTAAAAATAAAATCTAACTCAAATTATATAGATAGGATGAGTCAAGATCGTATCCTCAGAGATTGTATTATTTATATTTAAATAATTTAAATAATAAATTAAATAGTAAAATAAAAATTAATTAAATGACTACTTAATTTAATTCAAAAAGCAAGTAAATAAGCAAATTAAAGGTTGGATTGCAAGTATGAAAGGTGGATTCTCAGGATCTCAACTGCTTTCTTGTTTGATAGCGGATATTCTTTTTAATATATTTTAATTAATATCTAATCAATAAAGATATAATCTATCTTAGAGAGCATGGCCTGCATTCTTAGATCACTGCCCATTCTTTAAAGTTATAGGCTAGTCAAAAATGATTTAGATAGAATAAAAAAAATTAATCTAAAGATAATCGATTCCAAGAGCATGAATCATACCCTAGATCATGGCTTGTTCCAAGGGTCATAAACTATTCTAAATTAGTTTCATACAAAAAAATTAAAGACATAAAAATATAATAAAGAAGAGCAGTCTTTATTGCATATTAAAAATAAATACAAAAGATGAAAAAATAGAGAACACTATCAAAATAAGATCATAGTGAGCTCTTGAGAATAAGATGAACTAGCCAGCCATCAGGAAGCTTCTCGTTGAAATCTTTATCCTGAAGCTTTGAGAAAGAACCTAGGTAGCAGCTGAGTGCAGAAATTAGGTGCAAGAGAGAAAATTTGGTAGAGAAACATGATGCTTTTGATTTATAGAAGAAAGAAAGAAGAAGGAAAAAAAAGAAAGCTTGGAGAGAGAGAAAAGAGGGAGAGAGAGCTGGCTGTTTAGGCTATGGCATGAAGAAAGGCTTGATCCCCCAAGGGGGAGAGCTTATGATTGATGAAAGGGCCATTTGTGGGTTTTTATAGAAGAGAAATAGGTGGAATTTATGTTAAAGAAGGAGAGAAACAAAAGAAATTGGGTTTAAATCAAATTCTACTGCTTGTGTTAGCTTTCATCCATCAAATCAAGTTTAAATGGCTTAGATCGAGCCAAAATTCATCATTTATAGCTTGATCAAGGCCTAGATCAATTTAGATCCATCAAATTACCTCATTAGATGCTTTTAGACTATTGGATGGTGCCTGAGGTCTCCTGAATCAAATCAGAATATGTTCCCCATTGTTGGATCTTGATCGACATGAATATAGACCATTGGATCGCTCAATAAGAGTTGGATGCCATTGAATTAAACTAGGAAACCATGGAAATTGTCGTATCTTCAAAAGAGAGGCTCTACACTGCCCGATCGCGCTAAATCTTTGATGCTGGACCTACCCAATCCGTGCACGATATGCCACCAAAAATTACCAAAATGCCCTGTGAGCCATATATTTTTGTGGTAGACCTATTAAGGGTCCACAATGAACCGCATATTGTTGCGGTCCACCATGGATCACATGATTTTCTGATGTCATAGTGATGTCATGGTTGAGGGTGAGTGGGCTGTAGGCGAGCATGGGCTGGCTCTGAAAGTGGGCTGTTGTGGGGTAGGCTGCGTTGACCTACTACTATGCTGGACCAACCGAGCGACTGGGTTCATGCAATGCACTGGCTAGGTTGGCTGGACTAGCCAATTTATTTATTATTATATATATTTATATTTTTTCTTTGAATCCTTATTTTGGATCCAATTTAAATCCGATTCGCTCTAATTTTTTTTTGTTTTGACCCATAAATCGAGCTCCTTTTATCAGTGATCCTTTTTTATGTAAAAAATAGATAAAAATATTAATTTTTAAAAATAAAAATAAATTAACTTATAAATTAATACTTTTACAAATATATTTAATTTACTTATCAACTAGTCTAGAAAACATCTAGAGAGAGAAAGAGTGGGAGAGAAAGTGCAAAAGAGAGAGAAAAGGGAAGAAAAGATTTCTCTCTTTCTCTCATTTTCTTCTTCTTCACGGGAAAAATAGGGGAAGAAAATTTATAGCTCTAGGTTGGCCACACCCTCCCACCTCGCTGTTGCAACCATTGGCAATAGTAGTTATGGAACTAGCCTCTGATAAAAGGCAACAGCCCCCGCCATGGTGATTGATGGTGAAGAAAAGCATGAAAGGAAAGAAAACTAAAATAGGGGACTTTCTTATAGCTAGAATCGGCAACCAACTGGTGGCAATCCAAGGTCGCAACAATAGCTAGGGACCAAGAAAGGGAGGAGAAGAAGAGTTAGAGGCATTAGCTCATCTTTGGCAAGGCATTCAATTGCAACTCTCCAAGAGATCCCGATAGAAGATCAAGGGAAGCTTGAGGGATTTCGCTGGTGATGTATCAAGATAAGAGGTGAGATGCTTTGAGGGGAAGGGAGGGCTTATTTATAGTGGGGATCTAGAGCTCTGATGAGTCCTAGAGTCTCGATCATTATCAAATATGTGGGAGGTAGATGACTCGCATTGAGAGTCTTCCTCCCTAGTTGCTATAGGAAAAACTAGAATTTGCTAGCATATATTTTGAAACTTTTTCAACATACGAACAGTGGAAGCAAGAGATTGATCATATTAATCTATAAAATATGCAACTAAATCATAGATCTAGAATCTTATGACATGAATCATGCATGCATTAAATATAAAAATTAAATATAAAAGAAAAGATAAAGATGTTGATCACATCAGTGTCATACAAATCTAGATCTTATCTAGACATATATTGAGATTAAATCTTAATACCTTTTTATGGGTCGAGATTTTTGCTACCTGATCTGAGACTGAGATTGTCGCTTCGATCCGCACATGTGTCCAACCTCTACAGAAAATCCATACGAAGTTTCGATCTTGATCTGAAATCCAATCTCTAGAAATTAGCATAGTATGCTAGCACTATGCTAATCCTTCTTTTGATAGTCAATCATGAATCTTCTTCTTCAAGTTGCTTGGATCTTCGAAAGAGTAAAAAATGATTAGGAGGATCTGAGAGATGTCTTCTTTCTCATCTTTTTCTTTCAAAAATTTATGGAAGAAGATCTAAAAGAAAACATAGAGAAGACCTTTCTTCTCTCTTGCTTTCCTCTTACCAATACACAATAAATTTGTGTCCTTACAATAGCCCATGCCCAAGACTCCCTTGCACCCAAGGAACAACCCTCTCTCTCAGTTATAATTGATGCAAAAAAATCATGCCCTAATATCCTTTAAATAGAAAGATAGAGAGGAGTCATTGTTTAGGTCAACACTTAGAAAGAAATGTCCAAATTGGACAAGAATTGGGGTGCCCAACTCTTAGGTGTCTCCTCCCTTTTTTTATGGCATGGAATCCCTAGAAGTGGTGCACAAAACTTTCTTATTCTCCACCAAAAAAATTAGAGAGAGATCAGGTTGTTTGGTGCCTTCCATAGAGAGAGTTTTGGTTTTGTTAAACTCTATCAAATAAAGTTTGAGATCAACACTAATTATCAGTTTTGACTTGGTCCAAAACCTAATTACCAACTAAGGAACATATGGGTGCATGGGGTGGCTTGTTCTCTCTGGGCATGAGAGATCTCATGCCAAAACTCAAGGAGAGATGGTGTGGGAAGGCTAGGTGGCGCAAGGGAGAAATCCTAGTCAAATTAGGACTTCATATTTTGACTTAATCAAAGCAATTTTTTAGCCTAATTAAAATAGATCTTGGTGCAACCTAATTAATGGTATTTCTAATTCAATTAGAAATCCAATTAAATCAGATTAAATTTAATTTAATTTTGATTTTAAATTTTAATTAAATTAAAAATTAAGTGTACTTAAGTTCTAATTCAACTGAAAATTGTTCTTCCTTATAATTGGCTTATCCCATAAACAATTGGACTTGATCTAATCAAGCCCAAACTAAACCTAATTGAATCTTATTCAATTAGAGTTGATCTCAATCCTTAAGCTTAATCATATTGAGCCAATTAGTAATCCGATTGTTAATTAATCTTCCTATAATATTTACACTAGGTCAAACATCAATCATTTTGATTGTTTGATCCTAGAATGATTCTTAATTATTGATTAACTATTCGATCAGATCGAAACCTCTAATATGTGTGATCCCATAGATTTGAACCTAAGTCGATAGCATAAAAATAAATTTCTATGTCAATCAAAATGACCATCTAGTAATGGTACGTGATGGCCGGATAGGTCGAATGTTTAAAGCAATACTCTTAGAACCCATATGGATATGATTTTCATATAATTCATTCTTTTGATCATGAATGCTCATAGGATGACTCAGGATTTAATTATCAATCTTGATTAGGTCATCCACATTATATTTCAAAATACCAAATCCATCATATGGATTATCCTGACCAAGATTTTGCTAAATTAAAATACAATGATGCATTATCTTCAAACTCTTGGAGTAGTCAATCCCATCTTGATCACTCTCCAACTTCACAAATACTTGACTGCGCCTAAAAATCTTTCATCACTGAATTAAAAATTCAGATAGTTCAATACCAAAACATAATGAGTTGCTTGTAAGTCACCATTGTGATCTCAGATCCAACAGATACTTATACTCATATCCAATCAGAGCAATTATTGACAATAAAATACTTCAGAGTTGATCACATTCAGTGACAATGTATCTTTACATCTCACACGTATGTCATACCAGTATTTCTATACTCCTTGGTTAATAGGACATTCAATCTATATGACACACAATGATCTACACTCGATAAATATTATCTTAGATCTATCTATACAGATATTCATCTCTAGAATGTAGGATACTTCTTTCTAGTCTTTCATGAAGGACTAAGATGACAGCCATACTTTTATTCTCTGAAGTATGGGAACATTATTTTTGATTAAAATAATATCATCTATGTATAAAATAAAAAATATCACTCATTACTACAGAACAGGCACTACAGGAAAATAGATATTTTATGATGGAATTATTTGCAATAAAAAAATTTCATTACAAATAAAAGTATTTACGATGAAAAAAAAATTCATCATAAATAAAAATTATTTATGATGTAAAAAATTTTTCATCATAAATAATTAATTATTTATGATAAAAAAATTAATTTTTATTATAAAAATTAATTATTCATGATAAAAACATTCCATCACAAATAATCTAAAAAACTAAATTACTTAAAAAATTAAAAATATTAAATTATTTATGATGAAAAATTTATATTGTAAATAATCTATTATTTATGATGAAAATAGGTTTTTCATCATAAATAATCAATTATTTATGATGAAATATTTTCATCATAAATTATTTGAATAAAATAAATTACTTAAAAAATTAAAAACATTGATTTATTTATGATGAAAATGTTACCTCATAAATAATCAATTATTTATGATAGAAAAAAATTACATCATAAATAATCTATAAAAAATAAATTACTTAAAAATTAAAAAATACTAGATTATTTATAATGGAGATATTCCATCATAAATAATAGATTATTTATGATGTAAATTCTATTTTCATCATAAAAAAATCAATTATTTATGATGTAACATTTTCATTATAAATAGTCTGAACAAAATAAATTACTTAAAAAATTTAAAAATATCAAATTATTTATGATGGAAGTTTTACATCATAAATAATTAATTATTTATGATGAAAATAGGATTTGCATCATAAATAATCAATTATTTATGATGAAATATCTTCATTATAAATAATCTGATAAAAATTTTAAATTTAAAAAATAAAAAAATATGGACTATTTTAAAAATAAAAAAAGGCAAAGATGTGCCATGCATGTTCGATGTGATAGTGTTGAAGGGTGCGAGTGCATCCACTATTAGCTAGTCCATAAGCAAATTAATATTTTTTTTAATTTTTTAAAAAATAATATTCTTTTAAAAAATATTTCTATTTTTTTTAAATATTACATAATTTTAAAATTTAAAATCTATCTTCACTGTTCATTGTTTAAGTAATTATCATTCGAGTATCATCACAAAATATTGACTCTATTTGGTAGCTTTAGCTTTGTAGATCGATAAAATTTGATTTCGACAATCACGAACGACCGCATGATGATCTAAGAGATAGAAATCACTGATGAGTCTAAAAACTTACGACAATGATCTTTGTGATATTTATAATATACTATCAAAATTTTACTTCAATCAGACATCATTATCATGGTCAATTTAGTATGAAATAATTTTAGCCATTAAATAAAAAAGAATGATCAAATGGCTAAACGACATTCGATTAAGATGGATTTTTAGATAAATGATCTTTGCTACTACTTGGATCATTTGTATGGTGGAGATCATAAAATTCAAACTATCCAAAACTACATATCTCTTGATACTTATTCTTAAAATCCTTAAGTAATTATACTTGTATTTTTATAAGATCTACTTAACGTGAATGGTTCATATACATACGATTTAAATTTTATGATCATCATTATATAATTGATGAAAATAGTAGCAAAGATTATTTATCTAAATAATTGTCTTAATCGGATGCTGTTTGATCTTTTGATTACTCATTTTTCATTTAATAGCCCAAATCATCCCGTACTAAATTGACTAAGATAATGATATTCGATTGAAGTAAAATTTTGATGGTGTACTATAAATTTCACAAAAATAATCATTGCAAATTTTTTAATCCATCATGATTTTTATCTATGAGATCATCATGCGATCATTCATGACCGTCGAAATCAAATTTTATCGATCTGCATAACTAGAGTTATCAGATCAAGATGATATTTTATGATGATGCTTGCATGATAATTACTTATATAATGAATGATGAAGATAAACTTTAAATTTTAAAATTATATAATATTCAAAAAAAATAAAAATATTTTTTTAAAAAATTAATATTTAAAAAATTAAAAAAAATATTAATTTACTTATGAGCTAGCTAATAGTGGATGCGCTCGCACCCCTCAACCCTATCGCCTTGATCATGCACGGCACATCTTTGTCCTTTTTTTATTTTTAAAATAGTTCATATTTTTTATTTTTAAATTTAAAATTTTGGTCAGATTATCTATGATGGAGATATTTCATCATAAATAATTAATTATTTACAATGCAAATCATATTTTCATCATAAATAATTGATTATTTATGACATAAATTTTTTATTACAAATAATTTTATATTTTTTAATTTTTTAAGTAATTAATTTTATTTAGATTATTTATGATGAAAATGTTACATCATAAATAATCAATTATTTATTATGAAAATAGGATTTACATCATAAATAATCTATTATTTATGATAGAATATCTCCATCATAAATAATCAATATTTTTTAATTTTTAAATAATTTATTTTTATAAATTATTTACGATGGAGAAAATCCATCATAAATAATTGATTATTTATGATGTAATTTTTTTATCTTAAATAATCAATTATTTATGATGTAACATTTTCATCATAAATAATCCAATATTTTTTAATTTTTTAAGTAATTTATTTATGATGGAATATAGATTTCCATCATAAATAGTATTTATTAATGATGAAATATGTTTTTCATCACAAATAATACTTATTTGCAATGGAACAATTTCCATTGCAATTATTCTCAACTTTATTTTTTATTTTTTAAATTATTTATATACCAAAAATAATTTATGATGAAAATTTTTTATAGTAAATAATTATTATTTATGATGAAATTTTACTTTCCATCATAAATAATATTTATTTATCACATAATATTTTCATCATAAATATTCTCATCTTTTTTAAATTTTTTAAATTATTTATTTTTAAAAAATTATTTATGATGAAAATTATCGTTACTATTAATCATTTTTTATGATGAAATTTATTTTCCATCGTAAATAATTTTATCAAATATTTTAAATATTTTTGGAGATAAATTTTTTTTTGAAAAATAATTGGTAGGAATTATTAGCAATGAAAGATTATTTTTCATCGCTAATAATACTTTTAGTGATAAATTTACATCGCTGAAAAGTTATCGCTAAAAGTCTTTAAATATCCCCTCCCACTATATTTACACAAAACCCTCTTGTCTTCTCTCTACCCTGACCGAAATCCACTCTCGCCCCCTCTCTCATCTTCTCTCTCCCCCTCCTCCTCGGCTTCCACCGATCAATGGTCTCTCGCTGCCACCACCATTGCAACCGTCGGGGCTGCCGCTGTTGTCATTACCACTGCCGTCGTTGACAGTAATTTTTTTTTGTTCTCTTTCGATCATCCGGGTGTCTACAAGTCTTTTTGTGCGGTGGTCGGTGGCAGTCGATGGGGCGCGGAGGTGGGTGCCTACTGTAGGGGTGGCGGGCGCGTGGGTGGGGGGCCACTGGGCGGTGGTGATAGAACCACGAGTTGGGGGTCGAGGATTGTTCCGTATGGTGGCTGGTGGCGGACGGTGGGGCACAGAGGGTGGGTGCCGACTGCAGGGGGTGGATTGTTGTGGGGTGGTAGTGATGGGATGGGTTGGAGGGCTGCGGGCATCGATGGTACTCGACGGAGGGGCGCCGGGATGGGTTGAGGGGTCGCGGGCACTGATGGTAGGTGATGGAGGGGTGCCGTAGAGGGTGGAGGGCCGCAGGCACCGATGGTGGGTGGCAGAGAGGCGTCGTAGATGAAGGGGGCCGCAACGGTGTTTGGAGAAATTTATTTTAAATTTTAATAAATAATAAAAATAAATATAATAATAACAATAATACTAATAATAATAGTAATAATAATAATAAGAATAATAATAATAGTAATAATATTAATATTAATAATAGTAGTAATAATAATAGTAGTAGTAGTAATAATAATAATAATAATAATAATAATAAACAAAACTAAGAATCTAGTGAAAAAGTTTGCCAAGTATAAAAGTTGGTTCATTGAGATATTCATCTGTATATTATACGTGAAGGTAGTCTTTTTTTACTTGGACTGGTTTGAATGTAAACAGAGCCAATGCGTGTATTGATTGAACATGTGCTTCTTTTTTTTGTCAAGTCTTTTCTTTTAGAGATTCTTACATTAAGATGCACATATAAAATTTTTTTCCTACTTTCTACCTAGTATTCGATATGTATTTGGTTTGCTGGGTAATTTTCTTGTTTTGTATAATAAAATTTTTGCTAATTTTGTAAAAGCTATTCTAGATAATCTACATCCTTCATTAATATGACACATTACGATATATCTTGCATATTTGTGTCTCTACTTCCTTGGGCTAAGTTATACCTTATTATGTAGGTCTGTAAAGAGAAATAATTATAACATACCCAGCTAAGTTGAAGGATTTGATATGAAAACCATACAGTTATTTTGACCAAATGTGAATTTTATAATTGTACTAACTTGAGTTATCCTTTCATCACAAGGATCCTCCAGTGCTGCAAGTACCAATTTTTTTATATCATTTACACTATCATATATTCAATTTATATTGAATTGCATGGGCAAGATTGGTACAAATGATGGACCTAGGTAAATGACACCGACTTACCATAGATACTAAAACTTCTATCTGAAATTTTGTTGTTGTTAAGATGTATTCATTATGATCCAATTCATGAGTTCTTTATTTATGTAAATGACATATCAATTGGCAATTCAAAATTTAACAACCTCCACATTAATTCCAATCTCATTTAAATATCCAAATACTATGTAAAATTTTTGCTTTCCATCATGTGTGTGTGTTATATCTAATCTTGCTATATGAGATGGTTAAAACTTGAAAGGCAAGTGTTATGTCATATAAATCAATCTTGCTTTCTGTAATAGACACATGGTGAGCAATTATAAAGAGCGATTACATCTTTGTTATTAAGAGCAGTCTAGAAATATAAATGATGATTATGGCAAATTTATATCCAAATAAAGAAAAGACGTAATAGCTCGTAATAAGAAAATAATTCCTTATCCCTTGATTTCTACCTCCAACTTTAATAGATCTTTACTCCATGCCTATATAAACAGGGCTAGGGATCCCAAAAAAGGCAGACTCTAAGAGGAAAAGACTCCCGCAACTCAAAATTCTCATGGTGAAAGCCCATAAGTCCTCATTCATCATACATTCTCCATCCTTCTCCTAGGTCTATAGGTCACCAAAAGGCCAAGTAAGTTCAATCTCACCAAAAGATCGAGTAAGTTCAATATCACCAGAAGGCTGTGAAGGCCTATTAAATCTGACATTACTAACTAATTTGAATGTTAACTGTATAGGATCAATGTACCAAAAATGCCGCAAATCAGGTGAGACAGACAGTCTCGCATTGTGGGGTTCTAGGCCATTCGCTTGCCATATGGAGAAAATGGTAAGTAATTTTTATTTATCATATTTTAAATTTTTAAATATTTTAAAAAATATACTAATTATTCTTAAATTACAGAAAGATGTATAGAGTGGTGAGCTTTCTGGTAGGATCGAGATCTACCAGCGGATCCATCAGCGATGATTAGGAGACTAGATGGTTGGGACCCAAGAGCTTTACAAAAGTTTTTTCAACTATTTTTTTTATTGATATTTTGATTTTCAGTACAAACTTAGAATAGCTATAACTTTAATTTTCAGAATCGTATGATAGACATTAGATCCCAGCCTATCCTAGAGGGCTCGACCACACTCATAGATAACAAGATCTATGATTAGGTACTTGGTACGAGACCCTGTTATGTTAGGAGGTTAGGGCATAGGATCAGAGCTCCTACATCTTTATGCTCATCCAGGGTTGGCATCCATGCTGCCTGCAATGCCCAGCTGACGGAGATATAGAGACAGGCTCTTGAGGATCGACAACAGGCTACTAAATTGACCATACATGTCGATGAGTACCAACTATTTCAGTCATAGAAGATGGAGTGGATGGCATAGATGGAGTAGATGATGCAGCTGATGAGGCAGTAATAGGTCGGTCCAAGCTTCTCTGAGCGCTCTCCTCCTTCGATCCATTTTTTTTCTCTAGATATTGCCAATGCTTGATGGTCGGTGGCCTGTTTTCTCCTATTTTTACTTTTATTTTGGATCTTTTATATTTATGTATCAAAAAATATTTTCTATAATGAAATACTTTTTTATATAATGAAATGGTGAAATTTATTATGGATGAAATGATCAAATTTATTTATAAATTTTTTATTATAATTTTATAAATATATTAACAATATAAAATATATTTATTTATAATTTTTAAAAAATAATTTATGATGTAATTATTTGTAATGAAAACTTTACGTCATAAATATAATTATTTATGATGAAAATTATCCATCATAAATAAAAATTATTTATGATGAAAATTTTTCATCATAATTAAGATTTATTTACGATAAAAATTTTCATCAAAAATAAGATAATTATTTATGATAAAAATATTTCATCAAAAATAAATAACTTATTTATGATAGAAAAAATTCATCTCAAATAATTTGTATTGGCGTTGGAAATTTTTTATCGTAAATAAATTTTTTATTTTTGATGATTTTTTTATCAAAAAAAATTATTTATGATAAAAATATTTGATTTTTATTGCAAAAATTTTTATCATAAATAATTTAATCAATTAAAAAAATTTTTGATAAAAATTTTTCATCATAAAAATTTTTTATTAGCAATAAAAATAGTCTTTTCATCGCTAATTATTATCTATGATCCCATTTTTTTTGGAACGAAGAATTAGCAATAAAATTTTCATCACTAATAATTATTAGTGATGAAAATTTATTATTTATGATGAATACTTTACGTTGCAAAAAAAGGTTTTATTATAGTGAGGGCTACGATAGTGATTACAAACCACTACCATAGTCTAAAAAATTGCTGTCATAGACTATGATAGCGGTTAGCTAACTGCTATCACTGCGGCCATCGCTGTAGGTCTATGGCAGTGGTTATTATAGTGGTTATGCAAACCACTATCATATATAGCCTATGATAGTAATTTTCAAAATGCTATCATAGGTTGAACTATGTCAGCGATTTTCTAACCGCTGTCATAGGTTTATCTATTACAGCGGTTACAGAATCGCCACTGATAGGAACGCGATGTTATCGTTAAGACACCGTGTTTATCAGTTTAATCCAACTTCTTAAAATCATTGAAAATGCGTAGATAGCAGTGAGTCGGGTCGAATCCACAGAAAACGTTGTGTTTTTAGATTTGAAATCTTTGATTTTTTAAAAGAAAAAAAAAATAGAAGAGTTTTGGGATCAAAGGTAAAGTCGAAAAGTAAAAAGCAAAAATTAAAGGGTGCAGAAATTTAAACTTGGTACTAAGATCTACTAGTTAGATCTTAGCATCTACTTGCAAAGCAATAATTTAAAGTACAGAAATTAAATTATAATAAAAATAAAAAATAAAAAATTAAAGTGTAAAAAATAAAATTTTTATTAATTAAAATTTTAAAATTTAAATACATAAAATTTAAAAAAAAAAGAATATAAAATAAAATAGCCGAATCTCTGATCTTGGATCGGCATTGGCAGAAAGATGGTGTAGAAGCTCAACTCTTCTTCTCGACATCTGTTGCTTCAAAGCAGCCTTTAACCCATAGCCTAGCTTCGCCCTATACCAAAACTTCATCTTAATCAGAGATATTGATTTTTGGAGGCCTGGGATCCTTTTTATAGAGCTAGGAGGGCTGGAAAGTTTGCTTCTAGGCAATGTGGGACTGATGACCTTTGTAATCATCAAAATCTGAATAAAATTCGAACTAAAATAGCTCTGATATATCTCTGATAAATCTAATAAAATCCAGTCGTTCAATAAGAATCCAACGGTCCAAAAATCATCAAAATCGGATGCAGATCAGCTCAGATCGGATCGGATTAAATTCTAGCTGTTGGATCGCGCTTGATGGAGGAAATCTGGCCGCAAATCATGCGCCTGAGAGTTTGATCTCCGTCGGGAGCTTTCTGGACCGTCGGATCGTCGCCTGGATCAAGCGCTACCGTTTGATGGTGATTCGCATGATGTCTGTAGCTGAATAAAATTCGGAAGCAACCACAGCCGTCCGATCTTGACCTTAAACAACCACTTCCGTCCGATCGTGCAATCACTGTTCCCATGGACCGCATGGACTGGCCGCACCGCACACCACAGCCAATCAGCGCTTCTATTACCGAGTGAAAAGACTAAATTGCCCTTGTGAGCCGCGATAAATTTCTGTAGACCCTTTAGGGTCTAGGTTCACCACGTGGCAAGTTCTGATTTGCCGGATTTTGCTGAGCTGACGGTCCACGCCTGGATCGTGGACCGACTGATGGCTTCAACGGTTGAGTCGGCTTTGATGGCTTGGCTTGGCTTGGTGGCTCGGCTTGCGGAGCCGACTGAGCCATTTTCTTTTTTATTTAATTTTTATTTATTTTATATTTTAAAAATTCATATCTTTTCCATTTTAGCTCCGTTTTACTTGAAATTTATTTTGTTGTGATAAAAAAATGAGCTCTTTCTATTGATAATAAAATTTTATTTTTTAATTTTTATTATTTTTTTATTTTAATTAATTTTTTAATTAATAAAAATATCAATTTCTTAAAAATTATATATAAATTGATTATTAATTCTTAAAAATTAATATAAATTAATTAATAAATTAATACTTTTATTGATGAATTTATGATACTTATCACACCCCCCAACTTAAGCTTTGCTCGTCCTCGAGTAAAGAAAGAATTTAGTTTTAAATACCTTTTAACTTTAGAGTTTCGAATTTTACCTAAGCAATTTTCAAAATGGCCATTGATATTCAGTAGAGCTTAAATGAGATATATCATTGGGGTATTAATACTTATCAATAGAAAAATTAAGTAAAGAACATTAAATTTTTCAGAACTTTTTCTAAATTATTCCACTTTTATCTCTGATTTATCTAAACTTTCATATAGGCAGGTGTATTGCTACTTCCATCCTTCATTTATTAATTTTTATTTTTATATTATCCACTTTTTGATGCGAATATCATTGCTTACTTAGGCAACGGGACCCGATTACTCGGTGGGAAATCAATATTTTTTTTTTTTTTTTTTTAACGTTGTACCACTATTGAGTGTCTTAACTCCTTAAGCTTTCTATTTGATCCATGTAGCGAGTCTTGGGCCAATGACTCCCAAACCAGTTGGCTTTAGGGCACTAGGTATAGAATACCCCTCGGGCTTACTAGCTCGAATCAAATAGGCTACGAGTTAAGACTAGCTTTACAACGAGCTTCTTTGCCCTTCCCACCTTTTGACGCGAAACTCAATGCTTGCTTAGGCAAAGAGGCCCGGTTACTCAGTGAGAAGTACTTGAAAACTATTTTATTAAAATAAATTTTTATATGAAGAAACGTATAGTTACCCTACACAAGCCTATAAAAAGTAGACTTTTCTTTGATGCTAGTAGAAATAATTAGAAATGCTCCAAGAAAAAAAATTTTTTATGTTCTAGACTTAACTCTTTATTGAATTTTCTTAATACTTGATTCCTCAATATCTCACAGATTCTCTGATCTGTGTATCAATTTTCTTTTAAAAATGCTTAGTTTAATTCGATTCTTAAGCATAATCAAGGTATCTAAATACTAAATACTAACTTTTTCGAGGACTTAAAATTTTAAAATTTTTATTTTTCTCTCCCCCCAACTTAATCGACATTGTCCTCAATGGAGAAGAAAAAATAAAGGATGTAATAAAGAACATGAAAGAATACACCTAACTCAGTATATTTTTATTTTGGTCCAGCACATGCCTTTGAAAATTTGAGCTCTCCCTCCAACTTATTCAAATTATCCTAAAAAAAAATAAACTAAAAAGATAAATTAGATAAAAACTAAATATTGGGTTGCCTCCCAACAAGCGCTAAGTTTACCGTCTTCAGCCAGACACAATGCAGCTCACTATCCTGTGTCGAATATTGGATTGACAAATTCCAATGGTTTTGGATTGCCAATCTCAGAAAGTTGATTTATAATCCCATTATTGATATAATTCATTATTAATTTTAGGGATATAATTTATGATTCCATTCTCAGACCCATGTTTATTAAGAATTTCTCCTATTTGTTTCTTCTAAAATGCTCATGAATGGAGTTTTAGGAGTTAAGTTTGATTCAATGGGTGCTGGAATGGTGACTAAAGGCGGTTTTAATTCTGGAGGTAAATTAATGTGATCCTGCTTAAACAACTCCATTGACATTTCATTACATGCCTTTTGATTTTTATAAGAAGAACCAGCTTCTAGGGTTGAAGGGAATAGGACATTAGGTTTATAAGTCTCGGGTAAATCATCTATTCTCTTTTCCCTTATTTCTATCTCATTTAAACTGGAACTAGCATCAGTACTAATTCCTGGCTTGGGTTCTTCTATGTGGTTAGTCTCAGTACTAACCAGTTCCTCTAAATTTTTATTTTGGCTAGCATCAGTACTAGCCTCTCTCACCTGGTCTTGGTATGGGTCCATAAGAATCCTATAGCTTTTAAGTTCAGGAATTACTTTGGTATTCTCAAATTGGAGATTCTTAGATGAAACATTAGATTGATAATTTAATCCAGGTGGTTGGTGGTCATTAGGTGGATTGTTTGAAATTGGTAGGTTCGGTAGTTGATCTAGTTCTCTCCTCATGTTAGACTCAACTAATTATCCTATTTGAGCTTCTAGTCTGGCGATAGATTGCTGTTGAGTTAGAATTAATTGTTGAAGTTGGTTAAATCTATCATCAGCTAGATTGGTCTGTTGAGGAGGTGGGTATGAAGGCTGATTATAATATGATGGCTGGTTAAACTGACTAGGCTGACCATTATTATAGGCATAATTTTGATAATTTTGCTCAAGTGAAATTTGGGTCTGAGCCTGAGTCTGTTGGGATGTCCAAGAAAAATTAAAGTTACTCCAATCTGAATTATATGAATTTGAAAATGGGTCATTAATCAATTTGGAGTATCCTTGAGTAGCTTGAACTTGTTCTTGGATAAAATATGGAAACTGTGCAGTCATAGGACATTCACTTACATGATGGGTTGGACTAGCACAGATTGAATAATTCTCCTGATAATTAGAAGATGATGTGAATTGTGCAGGAGATTGTTGACCTAGGGTTAGGAGTTGATCTATTTTCTGAGCAAGAAGGTCAACTTTATCTAATTTTTGGACTATTAGGTTCAGATTAGCCATTTGATTATTATGGTTGGGTTCAACTAGATCAGGTAAAGTAATTTCCTACCATATATGTATTAATGCAACCCTAACATGTATTGTTCAAATAAAAATTTTAGAATTTTTTTATATTTTTTTATTATTTTATTATATTAAAGATTAATTATTTTATTTATTAATTAAGTTTAATTATTTTTTTAATATTTTTTAGTTAGTTAAATTTAATTTTTATTTTATTTTATTTTATTTTTTTAGAGGAGAAAGAAAAGAAAGAAAGAAAAGTTCTAAAGAAGAGGTCCTAAGGAGTCCTAGAACTAAGAAGAAAGAGAAGAATTAGGTTTAATTAGATTTAATGTTGGTTAGCAATCAAGTTGGTCAATCAATCCTGACTAAAGGTTATCCTAGATCTAGACAGCTCCTAACTGCCAAGGTCACCTTCAAGCCCTCCAAGTGTAGGATTAGCCAATCAACTAGCCAGGTAAGTGTAAGGTCGGTGGGAGTCCCCCCGTTGCTTGCCTTAGACACCAATTGTGCTTGGCCAGGTAAGCGAACGGAACCAATTAGAAACCACCTTCCTTCGGGCCCAGTCGTCCCTGAACCACTTTCCTAGACACCAGTCAAATTGACTTATCCTAACCTGGTTCAACTCTTAGGATTTCTTGTCCTATTGAGCTCGAGTTCCTAGGGTTGATGTCTAATTGATTTTAAAATTAAAGGCTTAGGTCAATGCAGGATGCTGGTTGGTTGTTTGTGGGCTAAGGAAGGGTGATCAAATCCCCACCTTATCTTGTTTAATTGGGTTGTGCCCTTAATTTGATTTAATATGAATATGCACAAAAAAAAAAAATTCAATCAAAGGGTTCTATGCAATTTAAACTAGATGCATGCAACTAATTGAATTCTGAAAGGCTTACCTTGCCTCCAGCAATCACCAAAAAAAAAAAAATAAAAATAAAAATAAAAAATAAAACTAAAACTAATATAATGCATGCTCTAAACAGTTAGGATTTCTAATCTTATCATGAGGCTTTTAATTAGGTTTAAATAAATATTTTTTTAAAATTAATTTAAAAAATAAAATAAATAAATAAATAAAATAAAAAGAAAAGAGAACTAGGGTTAGGATTGATCTCACCAGGCAAAACTTCTGATTCTTTTTGTTCTCTTTTTTTTCTACAAAATAATAAAAAAAAATTAGCAAAAAAATAAAAATTTTATTTATAATTTATTTATAGAAAAATCAAAGAGATCAAAAATTTAATATCCATGCCTTCCCTGGCAATGGTGCCAAAAACTTGATAGAAATTGTTTGTCGAAATTATTTTTAATTTATTTAAAATAAATCAAAGAAATCAAAATCAAAAATTAAAAACCTTTTTCGGTAATGGTGCCAAAAACATGATAGGAATGCGATGTTGTCGTTAAGACACCGTGTTTATCAGTTTAATCCGACTTCTTAAAATCATTGAAAATGCGTAGATAGGAGTGAGTCGGATCGAATCCACAGAGAAGGTAGTGTTTTTAGATTTGAAATCTTTGATTTTTTAAAAAAAAAAGAAAAAAAGAAGAGATTTGGGATCAAAAGTGAAGTCGGAAAATAAAAAGTGAAAATTAAAGGGTGCAGAAATTTAAACTTGGTACTAAGATCTACTAGTTAGATCTTAGCATCTACTTGCAAAGCAATAATTTAAAGTGCAAAAATTAAATTACAATAAAAATAAAAAGCAAGAAATTAAAGTATAAAAAATAAAATTTTTATTAATTAAAATTTTAAAATTTAAATACATAAAATTTAAAAAGAAAAGAAAATAAAATAAAATAGCCTGATCTCTGATCTTGGATCGGCATTGGCAGAAAGATGGTGTAGAAGCTCGGCTCTTCTTCTCGGCACCCGTTGCTTCGAAGCAGCCTTTAACCCATAGCCTGGCTTCGCCCTATACCAAAGCTTCACCTTGATCGGAGATATTGATTTTTGGAGGCCTGGGGTCCTTTTTATAGAGCTAGGAGGGCTGGAAAGTTTGCTTCTAGGCAATGTGGGACTAATGACCTTTGTAATCATCAAAATTTGAATAAAATTTGAATTAAAATAGCTCTGATACATCTCTGATAAATCTGATAAAATCCAGCCGTTCAATAGGAATCCAACGGTCCAAAAATCATCAAAATCGGATGCAGATCAACTCAGATCGGGTCGGATTAAATTCTGGCCGTTGGATCGCGCTTGATGGAGGAAATCTGGCCGCAAATCATGCGCCTGAGAGTTTGATCACCGTCGGGAGCTTTTCTGGACCGTCGGATCATCGCCTGGATCGAGCGCTGCCGTCCGATGGTGATCCGCATGATGTCTGTAGCTGAATAAAATTCGGAAGCAACCACAGCCGTCCGATCCTGACCGCAAACAACCACATCCATCCGATCGCGCAATCACTGTTCCCATGGACCGCGTGGACCCACTGCACCGCACACCGCAACCAATCAGCACCTCTGTTGCTGAGCGAAAAGACTAAATTACCCTTGTGAGCCGCGATAAATTTCTGTAGACCCTTTAGGGGTCTAGGTCCACCACGTGGCAAGCTCTGATTCGCCGGATTTTGCTGAGCTGGCGGTCCACGCCTGGATCGTGGACCGGCTGATGGCTTCAACGGCTGAGTCGGCTTTGATGGCTTGGCTTGGCTTGGTGGCTCGGCTTGCGGAGCCGGCTGAGCCATTTTCTTTTTTATTTAATTTTTATTTATTTTATATTTTTAAAAATTCATATCTTTTCCATTTTAGCTCCGTTTTACTTAAAATTTATTTTGTTATGATCAAAAAAATGAGCTCTTTCTATTAATAATAAAATTTTATTTTTTTAATTTTTATTATTATTTTATTATTTTTTAATTAATTTTTTAATTAATAAAAATATTAATTTCTTAAAAATTATATATAAATTGATTATTAATTCTTAAAAATTAATATCAATTAATTGATAAATTAATACTTTTATTGATAAATTTATTATACTTATCAGCCACCATAGTTCTAATGTAGTGATTTCATAATCGCTGCCATAGGTTAATGATAGCAGTTGGCATGTAACTTACGACAGCGCTTGGCATGCCTACGACAGTGATTTTACAATCGCTGTCGTAGCTTTTAAATAATAAAAAAATATAAATTTTTTAATTTTTTATATATATTTTATTTGATAAATATAGATATATTATATATATATATATATATATATATATATATATATATATATATATATATATATATATATATATATATATATATATATATAACATAAGAAAAATATAAAAAATATTATAAATATAAAAATATTTTTAAAATACTTAAAGTTTATTACTGAATAAAATTTATTATAATTTTTTTTAAAAAATACATCAAAAATCTTCTAAATCTATATCATCGTCATCACCGAGAGATGGAGGACGAGCTGGAGCTGGAGCTAGAGGGGCTGAAGCTATAAAAGCTAGAGCTAGAATGTCGGCCAATATATTCTCAAGGCCTATGAAGTTAGCTCCAAAATGCACGCTGAGTCTCATCACCATAGCGCTTAGAATGCCCTTTAGATGAGATATGCACTCAGCATAAGCAACTCATGCCATAGCTTGATCTACCCACATCGTAGCTTGAGCTGTCTGTGCCAATGTCTCCTCAAGGTGCTCCTAACTGACGACATCAAAAGCATATGAAGAGATGCTCGGCTCAAATCAGTAGCTCATCAGTGTATATCCAGACCTACATCAGATCCTTCTAGAGTGCTCAGGCCCCATGACCTGAGATAGATGGTCATAGGGCCTAGAGATGTCTGGGCCCTCACTCACGAGCGCATCTAACTGCTCCTATAATTATAAATTTAAATAAAATTTTATAAGTAATACTATAATATTAATCATATTGATATATTTATTACTTACAAAAATTTTTTCGATCATGGCATTCATCGGCCTGCCCTTCTTATCCATATGGCTGGATCGAAAGATCTCGCTATGGCTGAGCATGACCTCATCTCTCATCAGCTATAACAATAGATCAATTTATTAAAAATATAAAATAAATATTAATTTAATTTATCTAGTAAAATTCAAAATTTATTATCTCTTTATGCACACGACTGGCCATAGACTCATGGTCGAGAGTGTGCATATACTCCTGGGCAGCCCGATTCTTTCAGTTCTAATGAAAGATAGCTTAACAAGTATTCAAATAAAAAATAAGTATTTAAAAAATATTTAAATATAATTTTTAGCATATTAAAAAATTTAAAAATTAAAAATTTTACCTTAAATTTGTGGCTCCTTCAATGTCTAACCATCCCCTTCCACTAACTCGAGAGACAGTCCTGTATCCAAGGAACAAGCTCCTTCGGAGTATCTCGTCGGTGCTCGAGCCATTCTTTATGGAGCTTGATCTTATAGCCCCAGTACAACTCTCCAATCTTCTTCAGTCGGGCATCTCGAGCCCTCTCGTGATCTAGAAAGTCGTACATCCTCTGCACAAAGTTATCAAAAGTCAGTTATCAAATTATTCTAATCAAACAAAGTATAAAGATGTCAAATGTATAAATATAATTAAGATATACTTATCCATATCTCCTTCCATATCCGATCCCTGACACCAGCATTCATCAATCGTCAGTTTATGGGCAATACCGAAATGATGTTGGACTACCTCACAAGCACTCCAAAAATGGAATACATCTCCTGCGCGGTCTTCTCTACTGACCTCCCCTCCGCATCATATAGCACCATCACTTGATACTAGTGGTTTAGCACATGCGGCATGCATGTGGGACTGTGAAATATTCTACTGGATGATGCACCTACAATGAAAATACATTATGCAAATATATAAGTATACAAATACTATATAAAAAAATAAATAAATAACATAATAAAAATATATACTTAGATGCCGATGTCGGAGCATGTATCGGAGATATGGCTAACGGTGGAGGCTCAGATGATGGTAAAATAGATGTCGGTGGTGGAGTAGATACCGATGGTAGAGTAGATACCGATGGTCCCTGACCAGTCGATGTAAAGGTAGATGGAGTATGCTCTGACTGCTCTTCAGATGCCAAACTCCGTGTAACCCAACGAGAGATGGGGGTGAAAGCTAGATGGCATTTTGGTGTCATCGTGACCTACAATATTAATGAACATTAACCAATATAACATGTTGAACAATAATATTAGTATAGTATCAATAAATAGACTCTAATATTTATACCAAAAAATGCTATGCAATAAATTCTATAACATAAATTATATCTATAAATAATTAAGGATGAGTGATAAATAAATTTACTTTCTATTAGCAACTAGGGATTCTCTTAGTGGCCGGCACGGCCTACGGCCATAGGCATGGCCCAAAACTCATTGATGGGGGTGAGGATTTTCTTAGTAGTCGGTATAGCTCATGGCCATTGATACGGCCTAGAACTTGCCGACGGTGATTTTCTTATCGGCCAGCATGGTCCAAGGGCTGTCCACGATCGTCAATATGGCACGGTCCAAGACTACCGACATGGTATGGCCTAGAACTCATCGACAGAAATTTTTTTATCGACTGGGACGGCCCATGGGTTGTCCACGATTGCCGATATGGATGACCCAAGGGCTATCCATGGTCCCGAACATGGCACAGCCCCATCCAAAATCTACCGACATGATCCAGAACCAACCAGCAATTCTCTTATCCACCGACATGACCCATGGCCGACAGATAATTATAATATTTATAATAAATATTTATAATATTTATTATAAAAATTTTAAAAATTATTATAAATATTATAAGTGATTAGTAAATAATACTATAAAATTAAAAAAATTATACCTATGGCTACGGAGAGGGGGTCGCACTGAAAGCTTCAAGGGTCACCGACGATGGCGTTAAAGGAAGACGACGGTGCTAGAAGTAACTTATGGAACAAAAGCAAGATAGTGAGATAGAGAGAGGAGAGAGAAAAAGAAAAGAGAGAGAAAGAGGGGGGAGAGAGGGAGAGGTGGCTCGGGGGGCACCATCATGGGGAGGCAAGGGGAGGGGGTGGTGGTGCACGATGACGGGGAGGGGCGGCCCAGGGGTGGAGGTGGCAGGGATGGGGGTTGGGGGATTGAGTGGGGATGGGTGGGGGGCACCGAGAGGCAGAGGCGGCTTAGGATGTGGTTGAAGAAAAATTCTGATCTTCCGAATCAGGTTCATTCAGATCTAATCAGATCAAGAGATATATTTTAAATTTTTTTTTTGATCCAGATCAGATCTAAAATATTTCAGATTTAATTCTTATTATTTTAATAATTAAAATAAATTTAAGATAAATTAAATCAAATTTAATTTACCTTGAAGTTGGGTAATCCTATTATCTATTGATGATCCTGTAAGCAGCGGAAGGTTCTGGATCTAGCCATGTAAGTGTCTGGTCTCTACCAGTATCCACTCAGATTGGATCTGGAGATCCTCTTCTTCTCTATCATATCTTCAAAAATTAGGTCTGGATCTGATCTAAAGGATCTTCAAAATCTCTTTTGAAGATCAGCAGTCGTCCTTTGCAGCAGTGCAGCCTTCTTAGCTTTCTGATCGCCTTTCTCTTGATCTGGATCGCACCAACCAAGAATCCCAAAACTCTTTTGGATGTGGAGAGGAGAGGGAGAAGATGGCTTTGGCATGGAGGAGGAGGGGAGAGGCAGCCTTGGGGCATGGGGGATTTTCTCAATATTGCTTTTTGAGTTGGGCGCAGGGTCTTATTTATAGACTAGCTGTGATCCAACTCCTCTTCTTCCCAACCAATCACAACCCTTTGTGAAATCAGATCTAAATCTGATTGGTGGGAATAGAGTCCCCTGGATTTCCTCCTTAGAGGGCGCCTAAGACCAGTCAAAGTTGGTTCTTAGGAAGAACTCTAATTGGAATCCAAAAAGGAGATGGAGTCCTTGTCCAACAAGGGACTCCTAGGCGCCTCCAACTTGGGCACACGCCAAGGGTGGCGTGCGCCCTCCTCCTTGCCAGGTTCTGGCAGGGGACAAGCCCCCACCAGCTCTCCCTGGCTTGGCGTGCGCCCTCTCCTTGCCAGGTTCTGGCAGGGGGACAAGCCCCCACCAGCTCTCCAATAGGTGCATGACATGTGGACAAAAGTCAAAGTGTCAATGGTCAACATTTGACCAGTCAAAGGTCAGACTTTTGACCAAAGTCAAAGAACAAGAAATGGCAGGTGACCAAAAATGGCAGGTAATGTCTTACAAAATAAGACAACCTTTTCTGACTTGGACAACCTCCAGTCAGACCATAGTGAAGGCCTCTGATTGAGCACAAACTCCTTTGGCTCAGTCAGGACAACTTATTTATGATAGTAAAAGAAGAACGTTAGGTTCAATCGAGTGCTAGCACGATTTTCTTGAACCTAATTGAATCTCATTCAGATCAATTGAACTGGATCAGTTCAATTGATGATCACCAGATTCAAACCCTTGTTTGTGTGACCCAGTTAGGTTCAGTTCTGTATGGTAATGGGATATGTCATGATCTCTATCATCGACATCATCGAAACTCCTTTCGATGGATCAGAACTCTTCTGATTCGAACAGCTAGAATGATCGATCATCTAAATCATTCTAATTGCTCCCAAAATCCACCAGTGACACCTAGCAGTATATGGTGGCAACCCATCAGAGCTGAATGCGAACCTCTTGGTGCAGCTACCTGTGTGATTAAGTTCTTCTATCTTGAGCCCCGATCAGATTAGGGTTAAGGTGAACTCGTCAAACCCTAGTTTCTGTCATATGATGTAATCATTCGATTCAAGTCCAATGTGAAAATCTAAATAGAAACTCTTTCTATTATTTCACTCTGCCATGGCCATGGGCTTCTGGACTTGATTCTCATGATCATCATAGGGCTGCTCCTCTACCACCGAGGTAGATAGATTCCATCTTGATGCAATCCAGTTCCTACAATGAACATGCTATAGCCAACATACACCTCAGGGTTCCATATGGCTAGGAGACCGAGTAATGGTGTAGTCAAACTATAACACCCTCAAGGTGAACTGCCGATGCACCTCAGGTCAAAGAACCAGACACACACTACTGCAGCATCGAGTCAGTCATTGACGAGAAGGTAGACTTCCTAATGACTACTCGAGGTGGTCACGCTCAGTGCCCTCGTTCTCTAACGAGTACCTGTACTCTCGCTCCGGTGTCTCCACACCGTAGACTCAAGACTCATCTACTAAAGAGAAGCGATTGTACACCAACCTTCCGGATCAATCACCATCCTCGTGATGATCCTATGGTCGGGAGCATTTTATGAGTTAATAATGATTATTCATGTCTTAAATTTTCAACTCTTTGAAAATATGAATTATCATTACCATTAACTCAAAGGATGTATCACAGACACTAAATACACATATGTGATAGAAAATAACCCATTTTATTGATTTATAGTCAAAATTATAATTTTGCCCCTAGAAGTGTATTACAAGTGTCAGCCAATTCTGGCTTCTAGGGCACATATATCTAACAATCTCCCACTTGTCCTAAAGCCAATTGGCTACAAGTCTAAGTCCCATCTTCTCAAGGTGGGCTTCGATCTTCTGCTGGCCCAACGGCTTTGTAAGTGGGTCTGCCACATTATCTGTGGAGTTGACTCTCTTGACCTCGACGTAACCCTTCTCGAGGTAATCGCGGATGAGGTGGTATCGCCGCTCAATGTGCTTGGATTTCTGGTGAGACCTCGGCTCCTTAGCAAGGGCTATGGCGCCATTGTTGTCGCAGTATAGAGGAATGGCATCTGATGGCATTACTCCAATTTCTGCAGCAAACTTCTTGTACCAGAATGCTTCCTTCGCAGCCTCTGATGCAGCGATATATTCTGCTTCCATGGTGGAATCTGCTATCACAGTTTGCTTGGAACTCTTCCAGCTGACAGCACCACCATTGCACACAAACAGACTTCCCAGATGTCGACTTTCGATCATCTATATCGGACATGAAATCCGAGTCTGTGTATCCCTGGACTTGGAGTTCTCCATTACCAAAGACCAACATCATATCCTTAGTTCTTCTCAAGTACTTAAGGATACATTTCACAGAAGTCCAGTGTTCTTCACCTGGATTTGACTGATATCTGCTTGTGACACTCACAGCATGGGCTATATCAGGTCGTGTACATAGCATGGCATACATGAGGCTCCCTATTGCAGAAGCATAAGGGATCTTGCTCATGCGTTCTATTTCCTCAGGTGTGCTAGGGCACATCTTCTTGGAAAGATGAATACCATGTCTGAAGGGTATTAATCCCCTCTTAGAGTTTTCCATACTAAACCTCTTTAGTACTTTCTCTATGTACATCTTCTGTGAAAGTCCTAGCATCCTATTCGGTCTATCCCTATAGACCTTAATTCCTAGAATAAAGGATGCTTCACCTAGGTCTTTCATAGGTCTTTCATGGAGAATTCCTTGGACAACCATAATTTTGACTGATTGTCAACATGGGAATATCATTCCCAATAAGGAGGATGTCATCCACGTACAATACGAGGAAGACAACAGCGCTCCCACTGACCTTTTTGAAAGACACATGGTTCCTCTTCATTTTTGATGAAACCAAACTTTTTGATCACATCATTGAAATGAGTGTTCCAGCTCCGAGATGCTTGCTTAAGTCCATATATGGACCTTTGCAGCTTGCAAACCTTGTGATCAGTATCACTGGATGTGAAACCTAGCGGCTGTTCCATATAGATATCTTCCTCAAGATATCCATTTAAGAATGCCATTTTCACGTCCATTTGCCATATTTCATAATCGAAATAGGCTGCAAATGGCAAGCAATGTGCGGATGGATTTTAGCATAGCCACTGGGAAAAGGTATCCTGATAGTCAATGCCTTCGCGTTGACTATAACCTTTTGCCACTAGTCTAGCCTTGAATGTCTCCACATTCCCATCTGCACCAATCTTTCTCTTGAAGATCCATTTACACCCAATAGGTACTATACCTTCTGGTGGATCTACCAAGGTCCAGACTTGGTTTGAGTGCATCGAGTCAATTTCTGACTGCATTGCCTCTAGCCATTTCTCGGAGTCGATATCTGATATCGCCTCGTTGTAGGTTTTGGGATCATCACCATGAGCACCATTACCTATGAGGAACATTTTCTCTACTTTCCTCTGAAATAATACCTAAGTATCTTTCAGGGGATGGGAAAACTCTTTCCGATCTACGAGGTGGAGGAGGTAGTGTTCTTATTGGCTCAACCTGATTTGGTTCCAATTGGTCCTTAGCTCGTTGTACTTGTGAGACTTTCTCATCAAGCTTAATCTGCTTTCCAATGCCGCTATCTTGAATAAACTATTTTTCAAGAAAGATGGCATGTCGACTCACAATCACATTGTGGTCTTCTGGAATGTAGAAATAGTATCCTAATGACTCTTTAGGATATCCTATGAATCGAGCTCTGAAGGACCTAAACTCTAACTTGTCCGCTTGTTGTCTTTTGACATGAGCCGGACAACCCCAAATTCTGAGATGACTCAGACTTGGTTTCTTACCGTGCCATATCTCATACGGGTGTGGTAGGAACGGTTTTAGAGGGAACCCTATTCAGTAGATAAATTGAAGTTAACAATGAAGTGTCCCCAAAGAAAATCAGGGAGGTCTGTGAAGCTCATCATGGATCGAACCATATCCAATAGAGTCCGATTTCTCCATTCTGAAACCCCGTTGAGTTGAGGTGTTCCTGGTGGAGTCCATTGAGAGACTATGCCATTTTTCTTGAGATAGTCTAGGAATTTTCGGCTAAGGTATTCACCTCCTCGATCTGATCGAAGAACCTTAATGGGTTTTTTCAGTTTGTTTTTCTACTTCATGTCTGAATTCTTTGAACTTTTCAAAAGCTTCAGACTTGTGTCTCATAAGATACACATACCCATACCTAGACAGATCATCGGTAAAGGTAATGAAGTAGACAAAATTGCCTCTAGCCGGCACATCAAATGGGCCCCACACATCAGTATGTACTAGGGCAAGGAGATCTGTGGCCCTTTCCCCATGTCCTACAAAAAAGGGAGTTTAGTCATTTTGCCTTGAAGACAAGATTCACAAGTTGGATATGACTCGAAAGTCAATGGACTCAATAGCCCATTTTTCTCCAATTTGTTGATCCTATCTTCTGCTATATGACCTAATCTCAGGTGCCATAGATATCTATCGTTTGGACTATCCCTAGGTCGTTTGGCATTCACGTTTTGCTCGATAGTTAGAATAGGTACATCAATATGTAGCTGATAAAGACCATTAATAAGGAAAACCATTTGCAATTTTATTTCTTTCATAAAGAATGTTACAATGGTCCTTAAAGAAGGTAATCACATAGCCTTCTTAGTGCTAAGCATGAAACAGAAATCAAATTCCTGCTAGCTGCAGGCACATAATAACAGTCTTTCAAAACTAAGTCTAAACCAGATGGTAATCGAAGAGGGTATGTTCCCACGGCTACTGCAGCAACTCTTGCTCCATTACCGATGCGTAGGATCATGTCTCCATCCCTCAGCCTCCTGCTATCCTCAAGACCCTGCATGGAAGTGCACAGATGAGCACTAGAACCAGAGTCAAGCACCCAACTGGATGCAGAAGAAACCGTAAGGTTAGACTCAATAACGAGCATACCTCCAGAAGGACCTTCCTTCTTGTTCTTCAGGGTGGCCAGGTAAGTAGGGCAGTTCCGCTTCCAATGGCCGTCGCTGTTGCAATGGAAACACTTTCCTTTGACATCGGCCTTCTTCTTCGGCTCTGCCTTTTTCTTCTTTGCTCCTTCCACCTTTGCTTTTTCACAGACTTCTTTTTCTTTCCATAAGACTTTCTTTTGGAAGAAGTCCATTCCATAGCAAGAACTGAGCCTTTAGAACCTTTCATAGAAAGCTCAGCGGTAACCAGCATATTCATTAATTCGGCCAAGGAATTTTGAAGTTTATGCATGTGGTAATTCATGATGAATTGCCCATATGCATCAGTCAAGGATTGCAGAATAATATCATTCTGCAGATCCAAGTCTAACTTCACACCGAGCTTCTCAAGCTCTTCCATGTCCTTGATCATCATCAGACAGTGATCTTGGACTGACTGCCCATCACGCATCTTAGCCTTAAAAAGTCATTTCGTGACTTGATACTTGGCTGCGCGACTCTGTTCACCAAACATCTCCTGTAGGTGAAGCCAACATTTGGCGAGCAGTCCCGATATCTTCATGTTGGCGCTGGAGCTCATCAGACATCGAGCCCAACATGTAATATCTGGCCTTATTATCTTCGTCTATCCATTTTTTCAGAGACGCTCTCTGTTCAGTGGATGGACGGCTGGTAAGGTGGGAGGGTCCTGGTCCAATACATGGGTTAACTTCTCGAAACCCAAAATAATTTTGTAGTTTCCTGAGCCAATCTTTATAATTGGGTCCGGTCAGTCTATGTGTGTCCAGGATACGTGCCAATGGGTTGGACGCAGACATTTTTCCTATAGAGAGTCAAAGATTCTAGTTAGATACTGTAATTATGACTTGACCAATTTATTTAAGAAATTTTATTTTTAAATAAATTAGCTCCCACTATTTTCTCGGATCCCTACACTCCCTCTGTAGAGATGCAAAAATCTCCATGATTAATGATTTCTAGTGGGTGGTGCGGTCTCACCAACTGACTCATCACCTCACCTAACAGTTATTGGTGATGGGTTAGCCAATGAGTGAACAACTCTTGTTCAATGATTCTCTAATCATGGTGCACCCAAACTTGGTCTCTAATTCATGAATCTCACCGTATCCAAAATATTGATCCACTCCTTAGTTAAGTCAGACCCACCATTTGCACAGACTGGATTCCTAATTGAGTCTCTCACCGTATCCAAAATATTGAGCCCAACTCATCCTCCAGCCCATAGCATCCAATGCCTAATAGACATGGTTGCATCTTTTCGGTGCAACTGAGCCACTGTATCCAGCCGAGAACAATCAACCCCGGAAAGGGCCCGCACATCTACAATGGTGGAAGACCTCAGACTTAATCTTTTCTTAGGGAGAATTGATTCAGGTCTCATTAAACTAGACTTGTCATAGTCATAACAATTATGACTAACCTAGTGGCATGGGTTAGCTCGGATTATTGACCACCTCAGATCAGAACTGTGTCAACAGATATGGCCAGGTAAGTGAGATCGGTGGAAGGAATATGCCATTAACTCGTACAAGAATGCATTCAGGTCGAGTAGCTTCCAATTAAAAAAATCAGTCGGTCGTATGTGCCAAACTTACCTTAGACACCAAATTATTGAGTCAGAACCAATTGGGTTAGCCTACAATCCAGACTCTAACCTCTGAGCCTAATTAGGTCTTGCTTGATCGGTGACTCGATCTTGACCCAGACTTAATCCTATTAGGCTGGTCAATTTAAGCATTGTTGATCCCATCTAACCAACTCTTGATTCGGTTTGATCAACCGCTTAGACCTAATTGAGCTACCCAAGCCCGAACCCAGTATTATGAATATGTCTTAGATCTAAAATTCTCAATTTTAGACCTAATTAATATTTCATAATCTTAATTTTTAATTAAGTAGGGTTCATAAACAAAATATGCACAATAAATCCTAGGGTTTCAGGATCTAGGGTTTTGCAGAAAGTAAGTTTTGGATTTCTGATTAAGGACGAACACGCAGCACCCCTACACATCATAAGAACACCCCATCGGATGGAAGGAGAGGGCCTTTAAACCCTTCTTCATTCTTATGATCGGACGGCCAAGAGGAACGCCTTAATCAGGAACATGCAATACTACAAAATAGTTTTAGATCTATATCATATATCTCATATACAAATTAGATCTAATCATGGCATATTTTGCATACATCTCATGTATCGAATCATGCATATTTTTCAGATCTAAATTATCTCATAATAATCTAAAAAATTAGATTTAAATTGATCTTATCAAAATAAATTCTAATCTAGACAACTATGTAGAACTATTCTACAACTAGTCTAGACATGCATCAATCATATCTCATATGATGTTTAAAATTAAATAATTTTTATTTACTATTTTTTAGATGTTATTATAATAATTATAATATCAAAAAATAGTAAATAAATAGATCTAAAATATGATTTAATCAAATTAAATTGAAAACATGCAAGACTATTCTATAGAACTATTCTATTTTAGAACTAGTCATGCATATTTTCTAATCTTAGATCCAAATTATTTAATTTTAATTTTTTCTAATTTTAGATCTGATCACATCTCATGTGACATCTGAAATTACTTATTTTTTAATTAAAATAAATTTAAAAATTAGATCTAAATACTTTTAGAACCTTGGCTCTGATACCAGTTGAAGGAAAAATCCTGATTTTCCGGATCAGGTTCGTTCAGATCTGATCAGATCAAGAGATATATTTTAAAATTTTTTTTCTTTGATCTAGATTAGATATGAAATATTTTAGATCTAATTTTTATTATTTTAATAATTAAAATAAATTTAAATAAATTAAATTAAATTTAATTTATCTTAAAGTAGATAATCCTATTATCCGTTGATGATCTTGTAAGCAACAGAAGGTTCTGGATCTAGCCACATAAGTGCCTGGCCTCTATCGATATCTACTCAAGTTGGATTTAGAGATCCTCATCTTCTCTATCATATCTCTAAAAATCATATCTGGATCTGATTTGGAGGATCTTCAAAATACCTTTCGAAGATCAGCAGTTGTTCTTTGCAGCAGCGCAGCCTTCTAGCTTTCTATCGCCTATCTCTCATCTGGATTGCATCAACCAAGAATCCAAACTATTTTGGGATGTAGAGAGGAGAGGAAGAAGATGCTTTAGCATGGAGGAGGAGAGGAGAAGCAGCCTTGGGGCATGGGATTTTCTTAATTTTTCTCTTTGAGTTGGGCGTGGGGTCTTATTTATAGACTATCTATGATCCAACTCCTCTTCTTCCCAACCAATCACAACCCTTTGTAAAATCAGATCTAAATTTCATTGGTGGGAATAGAGTCCCTTGGATTTCTCCTTAGATGGCATCTAAGACCAGTCAAAGTTGGTTCTTAGGAGAACTCTAATCGAAATCCAAAAAGGAGATGGAGTCCCTGTCCAACAGGAACTCCTGGGCGCCTCCAACTTGGGCACATGCCAAGGGTGGCGTGCGCCCTCCTCCTTGCTAGGTTCTAGCAGGGGGACAAGCCCCCACCAGCTCTCCAATAGGTGCGTGACACATGGACAGAAGTCAAAGTATCAATGGTCAATATTTGACCAGTCAAAGGTTAACTTTTGACCAAAGTCAAAGAACGAGAAATGGCAGGTGACCAAAAATGGTAGGTATTGTCTTACAAAATAAGACAATTTTTTTCTGACCTGGACAAGCTTTAGTCAGACCAAAGTGAAGGCCTCTGATCGAGCACAAACTTTTTTGGCTCAGTCAGGACAACTATTTATGATAGTAAAAGAAGAACGTTAGGTTCAATCGAGTGCTAGCACGATTTTCTTGAACCTAATTGAATCTCATTCAGATCAATTGAACTGGATCAGTTCAATTGATGATCACCAGATTCAAACCCTTATTTGTGTGATCCAGTTAGGTTCAGTTCTGTATGGTAATGGGATATGTCATGATCTCTATCATCGACATCATCGAAACTTCTTTCGATGGATCAGAACTCTTCTGATTCGAATAGCTAGAATGATCGATCATCTAAATCATTCTAATTGCTTCCAAAATCCATTAGTGACACCTAGCAGTATATGGTGGCAACCCATCAGAGCTGAATGTGAACCTCTTGGTGCAGCTACCTGTGTGATTAAGTTCTTCTATCTTGAGCCTCGATCAGATTAGGGTTTAGGTGAACTCGTCAAATCCTAGTTTCTGTCATATGATGTAATCATTCGATTCAGGTCCAAGTGTGAAAAGCTAAATAGAAACTCTTTCTATTATTTCACTCTGCCATGGCCATGGGCTTCTGGACTTGATTCTCATGATCATCATAGGGCTGCTCCTCTACCACCGAGGTAGATAGATTCCATCTTGATGCTATCCAGTTCCTACAATGAACATGCTATAGCCAACATACACCTCAGGATTTCGTATGGCTAGGAGACCGAGTTATGGTGTAGTCAAACTATAAGCACCCTCAAGGTGAACTATCGATGCATCTCAGGTCAAAGAACCAGACACACTACTGCAGCATTAAGTCAGTCATTGACGAGAAGGTAGACTTTCTAATGACTACTCGAGGTGGTCACGCTCAGTGCTTCGTTCTCTAACGAGTACCTATACTCTCGCTCTAGTGTCTCCACATCATAGACTCAAGACTCATCTACTAAAGCGAAGCGATTGTACACCAACCTTCCGAATCAATCACCATCCTCATGATGATTCTATGGTTGGGAGCATTTTATGAGTTAATAATGATTATTCATGTCTTAAATTTTCAACTCTTGAAAATATGAATTATCATTATCATTAACTCAAAGGATGTATTACAGATACTAAATACATATATGTGATAGAAAATAACCCATTTTATTGATAATAAGTGTCAGCTAATTCTGGCTTCTAAGGCACATATATCTAACAATCTTTCATTTATCCTAAAGCCAATTGGTTATAAGTCTAAGTCCCATCTTCTCGAGGTGGGCTTCGATCTTTTGTTGTCCCAATGGCTTTGTAAGTGGGTCTGCCATATTATGTGTGGAGTTGACTCTCTTGACCTCGACATAACCCTTCTCGAGGTAATCGCGGATGAGGTGGTATCACCGTTCAATGTGCTTGGATTTTTGATGAGATCTTGGCTCCTTAGTAAGGACTATGGTGCCATTATTATCGCAGTATAGAGGAATGGCATCTTATGGCATTACTCTAATTTTTGTAGCAAACTTCTTGTACCAGAATGCTTCCTTTGCAGCCTTTGATGCAGCGATATATTCTGCTTTCATGGTGGAGTCTGCTATCACGATTTGCTTGAAATTTTTCCAATTGACAGCACCATCATTGCACACAAATAGACTTTCAGATGTCGACTTTCGATCATCTATATCCAACATGAAATCCGAGTCTGTGTATCCCTGGACTTGGAGTTCTCCGTTACCAAAAACCAACATCATATCCCTGGACTTGGAGTTCTCCATTACCATTGAAAATTAATTTTTTTTATTTTTACTTTAAATATTATATAATTTTAAAATTTAATATCCATCTTCATCATTCATTATCTAAATAATTAATATTAGAGTGTCTTCATAAAAGATTATCTCGATCAAATGGCTCTGCTTCATCGATCAAAAAAATTCTATTTCGACTACCACAAATGACGACGTGATGATCTGATAGATGGATACCTCTGATGAATTCAAAAATTTACAATGATAATTTTGGTGATATTTGTAGCATACTATCAAAGTTTTACTTTAATCGAATATCGTTATCATGATCATTTTAGTACGGAATGATTTCAACCATTAAATTAGAAATAAGCAATCAAAGGGCTAAATGACATTCAATTATGAGATAATTTTTTAGTTAAATAATATTTACTATAATTTTAATAATTTTATATGATGATGATCATAAAATTTAAATCATTTTTGTATGAACTATTTATATTAAGCAGATCTTACAAAAGCACGAGCATAATTATCAATGGAGTTTAAGAATGGATATCAAGCGACGCATAGTTTTGGATCGTTCTTAGACCCACAAATTAAATTTTATGATCACCATCATAAAAATGATTAAAATAGTAGTCAAGATCATTTATAAAAAAATATATCATAATCGAATGCCGTTTGGTTCTTTGATCACTCATTTATCATTTAATGATTAAAATTATCATGTACTAACTTGATCAAGATAACGATATCCGATTGAAGTAAAACTTTAATAGTATGCTACAAATATCATCGAGATCATCATTATAAATTTTTGGATCGATCAGAGATCTTCATCTATCAGATCTTTGCATCATTATTCATGATCGTCGAAATCAAATTTTTTTGATCGATGAAACTAGGGCCATTGGATCGAGGTAACCTTTTATGATAATACTTTAATGATAATTATTTAGATAATGAATGATCAAGATGGATATTAAATTTTAAAATTATATAATATTTAGAGCAAAAATATGAAAAAAAGATGCGACAGTGGTTATGCCAAACCGCTGCTATAGGTCGCATCTATTGCAATAGTTATTTTAAACTGCTGCTATAGGTTTGACCTATAGCAGTGATTACATGTAACTACTATCATAGGTTGACCTATAGTAGTAGTTAAAATAAATCACTACCATCTATCGGACCTATAGCAATGATTTGATGTAACCGCGGTTGGACATATGGCAGTGGTTCTTTGTAATCGCTATTATAGATTGACTTATGGCAGCAGTTCTCTTTAACCACTATCATAGATCCTATTACAGTGGTTTCAAAAATTACTATCATAGTATGTGCTATCGTAGTCTCATTTTATAATAGTGACTATCAAACTATTTGCCCGCTTGTATATACAGGACTCTTCTCCATTCTTAATGAAGTCATATATTTTGATCACCTTATTAAAATGCATGTTCCAACTTTGAAATGCTTGCTTCAATCCATAAATAGATCTTTGAAGCTTGCATGCTTTGAACTCATCTATAGATGTGAATCTCTCAAGTTGTATCATATACACCTCTTCGGTCAGCTTTTCATTTAGAAAAGCTGTCTTCATATCGATCTGTCAGATCTCGTAGTCCATATGGGTAGCTATTGTAAGTATAATCTGAATGAATTTAAGTATTACCATAAGAGGGAACATCTCATTATAGTCAATACCATAACATTAATGATACCTTTTGACAACTAAATAGGCTTTATAGATCTCTACCTTTCCATCTATGCCCCTCTTTCTTTTGAAGATGCATTTACATCCAATCTATGTAACCCCTTCAGGTGAGTCAACCAATGTCCACACATCATTGACCTTCATATAGATCCTTATATGGTGCTCCCAAGAATCAGGTCGCCAAGGTAAAGGCCAAGGTTTAGAGCCCATGATGTGATCATGGGCTTGCTAGGGCTAATTTGGGCCCTAGGCTGAAGGCTGTAGCCTTTAGGATTTCAGGGTTCAGTGGATTTGGGCCTTAAGTGGCTAACTTATTTTTGGGCTAGGCTTGAGTCCATGGTATGAGAACACATGAGACCATGGGTGCACATGGGGCTTGGGTGTGTATTTTCATGTGTTGAGTTAGCCTGGGAGTTGTTTGGTTTGAGCTTAGACTCATGTGTCTAGACTAGACCATGAAAGCCTTTGTACATGTATTGATTCTTGGAGTTTCAATGGATGAGATCAAATCTTTTTCTTCCAAACCCTAACCTTCCTCTTCCTCTCTCTCTCTGGTCTTCTCTATGTTCTAGCAGCAAGAAACCCTTGTTTCTTGGCCGCCACACCCAAAAAGGAAAGAATCTTGGAGGCGCCAGGGTTTCTAGCACCCCTAAGTGCAAGCCGCCCCTTGTGCCTCCCCTTCTTGGCTACCCAAGAGCTGGTCAATGCCCTATCTTCTTTTTCTATTTGGAGACCTCATCAAGTGTACTTCCAGATCTGAAAAGGAGAGTTTCAGATCTGGAAGAGAAAGGGTTCAAATTGGTGAAAAAAATTAGTTGATAAGATCCACAAGACTGCTGATTTTGTTAGGTTGTTTTTCATTTTGTTGTTTGATTGATCATCAAAGACATCCATGATCTCTTCTTGCTTGTTTTAGAAGTTCGTGATCTTGGAAACATGCTCCAACAATTGGTTTCGGAGCACAAGGTTAGAGGAAGAAGCCACAAGTAAAGAAGATTGTCAGAAAGAAATTTAGCACACCCTTTTAAAGGTATTTCTCTTGTATCTACTTGGTTTATTTGCTATTTGTGGTAGGATCCGACCATGGAAAGCAATGTTAAAGTAGACTTCAAGAAATTTGATAGAAAAAAAAGTTTTTTTATGTGGAAGGTCAGGGTGGAGGATCTATTGATCCAATATGAATTAGATCTGACATTGGAGGATAGACCTGAAGGGATGAGTGATCGACAGTAGATGTCTTTGGAGAAACATGCATTTGCAGCCATTAGAGGTTGTTTGGCTGATGTAGTGTTGTACTCGGTGCTGGAGGAGAGGACTCTAAAGGAACTTTGGTTGAAGTTATACACGTTATACATGGGTAAAAACATGTGCAACAAATTGATGCTGAAAAGATGTCTGTACAACCTTCGGATGCATGAAGGTGGGTATGTTGTGGTGCACATCCAGAGATTCAACTAATTGAACAATGATTTGTTGAATCCTAGAGTGAAGATGGAGGAGGAAGATAAGAATCTTCTACTACTATGCTTGCTGCTCTCTTCATATGATCAATTGGTGACTACATTATTGTATGTGAAGGAGACCCTGTTCTATGAAAACATTATCTCGGTACTCAGATCTAATAAATAGTGGGAGAAGTTAACCAAGGAAGGAGTTCCCCATGAGGGTTTAGTCATGGGGGAGAGGTTTGGAAGAGGCAAGGATAGGAACAAGTCTAGGGGACGGTCCAAGTCCCAGAAGGGCAAGAGGAAAGTTAGATGTTTTAAATGTAAGGAGTTATGGCACTTCAGGCGGGATTGCTCACTTTGGAAGAAGAAGCAAGGGAAGAAGAGTGGATCTGATTCTCTAAGTATGGTGGCTGATAGTGTGATGGAAGATGACCTCTTGGTTGCCTTAGATGGTCATAAGAGCAGCATGGAGATTCGGACCCTGGATTTAGCTTGCTCTCATTATTATACCCTGAATCGATCTTGGTTCGCTACATGCACCAAAACCGATGAGGGAGGTGTGGCACTTAGAGATGATCATCTTTGCAAGATGACTAACATTGGGACCATCAGAGTGAAGATGTTCGATGGGATGGTGCGGACCCTCACCAATATGAAGCACGTCCTAAAGCTGAAAAAGAATTTAGTGTCATTGGGCTACTTGGAGAGGAATGGCCCATCTGAGTGAAGATGTTCGATGGGATGGTGCGGATCCTTACCAATATGAAGCACGTCCCGGAGCTAAAAAAGAATTTAGTGTCATTGGGCTACTTGGAGAGTAATGGCTACAACTTCAGTAGTAATTCTGAGAGTGGTGTTTTGAACATTATCAAGGGAACCATGGTGGTGATGAGAGGGAGAAGGATGGAGAATAACCTGTATAGGATGGAGGGGTCTGTAGTGACTAGAAGATCTATGACAATAGTTGATAATCATCATAAAATTATAAATAAAAATATTAAAATATATAATAATTTAAATTTATTTTAAAAATTAATATTTTTATTAATATTTTGTAGGTAAAAGCATCACCAATAAGAAGAGCTCAATTTATGGGATCAAATGAATCAAGTTTGATGAAAATCAGAGCTAAAATGGAGTTGAAATGAAGGCTGGAAGAAATAAATAAAAAATTAAAAAAAATATAAAAAGGGCCAACTAGTTCGGTCCAAACCAGCTCAAAAAATCGGCCCATGCACCTGGCCAGATCGAATCAGCCCATGCACCCAACTGACCGCGGGCTGCGCAAACCCAGCGAAACCCCTAATGTCATGCTGACATCAATTTTCACATGGCTCACCAGGCGAGTTCTTGTGGTGGTGGATCGGTTCTTTATGCGGTGCACAAGTGGGGTTGAGGTGGTATGCATGATTGTGTGGTTGGAATCAATGCCGCTTGCCATCCAATAGATGAGAAAAGAGCTCAATGGAAATGGGGGTTGCTTCTGCACGATCTGATGGCTGATGTCGCAGCTGATCAGCATCGGACGGCAGGAGAGAGCTCTTATTTTGATCAAGCTTCTCTAGCAATTCCCAAGCGGCATCCTATGGCTAAAAATAGCCAGATCAAAGAATCTGATGGCCCAAAGTTAATCCAAGTGATGATATGAAGCCTGCGGTGGTTTTCTGATGGATTTCAAGCCATACGATCATAGATCAACGATCAGGAAGCTTTAGCAAAGAAGAATTCGAGCCAAACTCAAATTTGAACTCCAAAAATAACTCTCAAAAACCGTATTTTTTCTCTATTTAAACCCCTGCTCGTGCCAAAAATAGAGATAGGTCCTCTTAGCCAAAGTGGAAGTAGTAGCAGCCTACTTCTCTTCTTTTATTCTTTTTCCTTTTCTTTTCTTTTCTTTTCTTCCACCCAAGAAGCTTGAAGATGTTAATGGAGGAATTCTACAACATGCATGGCTAAATGTCTTGTGTCTCTAGGGAGTAAGAAAAGTTTTCAGTATGAGAATTTATAATTTGAATCTTATTTTTTATTTTATTCAGCAATAAAGTTTAATTATTTGCCATCAACATATTTATTTTATTTATGCTTTAATATTAATTTTTTTATAATTTATAACTAAAAAGATAGATTGTGTTCATGAAATGATACGGTTTGTGCTCAAGTTAGAATAAATTATAAAATTTATTAAATTAATATTTTATGATCTTTGATTGCATGATCTAAATAATCTATGTCTGTGAGATGGATCATGATCGTATTAGATACAATCCATGCTTGGTAGAATAAGTTATGTTGGAACTAGATCAAAGAAATAAATATAAGATTACATGTTTATAATGAAAAGATTACATGATCAATTATAAGCTTGAATACTAAAGATGGAACTAAAACCTGAAACAAGTTTCTCTTCTTGCTTACTTTACTAAAAATCACTTTTACTTTTCTATTGCTTTTTAATTTTCTACTGCTTTAAGAATTTAATAACCAATCAAATAATTTTTTTCTAATTAACAATCATAGATCCCCGAGAAAATCGACATCCGATTCACCACTATTCTAATCCATAGTGAGTTAGGTTTAATTTTTATTTGTTGCTGTAATAACAAGCATCAATAGCAGTAGCATAGGATCAGCAGGATGTGTACCGCTTGTAGGCACTACCACCTGAGCCATATGGGTGATCACGATATGAGGGAGTTGAGCAAGATTAGGATGATTCCTGATCTGAATGATATATTTTCAAAGATATATGAGCCATGCCAGATGGGCAAACTGCATAGAGTTAAGTTTGCCATTAGCTCAACCTACAATGCAGCACCACTGGAGCTTGTACATACTGATCTGTGGGGGCCAGCCCAAGTTTTGGCTAGAAATGGGGTGAGGTATTTTATGACACTGATAGATAATTTCTCAAGAAAGGTATGGGTGTACATTTTGAGGGAGAAATCAGAAGCCTTTTTGAAGTTTAAGGTTTGGAAAGCTGAAGTTGAGAAAGAACAGGGCTATAGTGTCAAGTGTCTTCGGGAGAGTTCACTAGCAAGGAGTTTCAGAGTTTTTGTGAGGAATGTGGTATCAAAAGATATTTTTCAATTAGAGAAACTCCTGGGCAAAATAGGATAGTTGAGAGGATGAATCGAACACTCCTGAAGAAGGCTAGATGTATGAGGCTGTAATCAGGACTTCCTAAGCCATTCTGGATGGATACAGTCGATGCAGCATGTTACTTGGTGAACCGATCACCATACACCAAGCTAGATGGGAGGATTCAAGAGGAGCTATGGTCTAAAAGGAAGGTGGAGCTTGGTCATCTCAGAGTATTTGGTTGCATAGCTTATGTGCATGTAAATGCTGGTGAGCGGAGCAAGTTGGAGCCAAGTCGAAGAAGATGGTATTTCTTGGCTATCCACTGAGAGTCAAAGGCTACTGACTATGGGATCCTTTAGAGAATAAGGCCACCATCAGTATGGATGTTGTCTTTGAGGAGTTATCAGTCCTCAGGAGGCAAGGAGGCATGGAGGAATAGGTGGAGCAGCAGGAGGCCCAACAAGAAAAAGTTAGGTAGCTAATTAACTTCATATTCTATTTTGCCTTTTGTAGGAACACCTAGAGGACTTGATATTTACGTGAAGCACCCTCCAAAGGTATCTCCATAAGTGAAGAGGGCCAAGATAGGAGTTAAAAGCCAAGAGAAACTGCAGGGGCAAGTTGAACCTGGAATCCATATCGGGGTTGCACTGCACAAGTCCGAGAGATACGTGTGTTAACTAGATCGATATGGCTTCAAAGAATCAGTGTCCTATGCTTTGGTAATAGCGAATGGAGACCCTCACACATATGAGAAGGTAGTGGAAAGTCTAGACAAAGATGGGTGACTCCAGACAATGATAGAAGAGATGTAGTCACTTCAGAAAAATCAGACTTAGCGGTTGGTACAATTACCGAGAGGAAAGAAATCCATTGGATGCAAATGGGTTTATCAATGCAAGGAAGAGCCTTTAGAGTAGGGAAGCATCAGATAGAAGGCAAGATTGGTGGCCAAAAGGTACTCTTAGAAGGAAGGCATAGATTATAGCGAGATATTCTTCCCAGTCGTCAGGCATACATCATCAGGATGCTGTTGAGCATTATAGCAATCCAAGAATTGGAGTTGGAATAGATGGATGTCAAGACAGCCTTTCTCCATGGGAATTTGGAGGAGAAGATCTTCATGGAGTAGCCAAAGGAGCTTGAGGAGCTTGGATCAGAAGGAAAGGTCTACCTACTACAGCATTCACTATACGGGTTGAAGTAGTCGCCAAGGTAGTGGTACAAACGCTTTGACACATATGTAAGGAGCATCGGCCTTTCCAAGTGTGATTTTGATCCTTGCGTATATGTCAAAATCCTTGAGGATGAGTCTAAATTGTATCTGCTTTTGTATGTAGATGACATATTGATAGCATACAGAAGCAGAAGTGTAGTATAGGATTTAAAGGCAGCCTTGTCTCGAAAGTTCAAGATGAAGGATTTGGCTCCCTCTACGAAGATCTTAGGCACAGAAATTCCTAGGAATAGAACCAAGAGAGTGCTTCATTTGTCTTAGGATGGCTACATTCGAAAGATTTTAGAGAGATTCAGCATGCAGAATGCAAAATCGGCATCACTGCCGTTAGCCAGTTATATCAGCCTTTCAATGTCAATGTCACCCCAAACTGAGGTGGAGGCCAAGGAGATGAGGAGGATACCATATGTCTCTAGAGTAGGAAGACTCATGTACACCATGGTGTATCGTAGACTAGATTTAGCCCACACAGTTAGTCAGGTGAGCAGGTTCATGGCACAACCTGGTAGGGAGCACTGGTGAGCACTAAAGAAGATCTTCAGATACTTGGTAGGATCAATTGGAGTTGGCATTTGCTACAAACAGAAAGAAGGTGCTGAGGGACACTCTAACATATCCAAGAAGGCTCGAGAGTAGATAGAAAGGTTTGTGGATGCGGATTTCGATGGAGATGTGGATACCCGATGCTCAACAATAGGATTCATATTCTACTTGAATGAGGATCCAATCTTGTGGAGATCTTGTTTGCAATGTTAGATATATGTGCCCTAGAAGCCAGAATTGGCTGACACTTGTAATACACTTCTAAGGGCAAAATTATAATTTTAACTAATATCAATAAAATGGGTTATTTTCTATCATATATGTGTATTTAGTGTCTATGATACATCCTTTGAGTTAATGGTAATGATAATTCATATTTTCAAGAGTTGAAAATTTAAGACATGAATAATCATTATTAACTCATAAAATGCTTCCGACCATAGGATCATCGTGAGGATGATGATTGATTTGGAAGGTTGGTGTACAATCGCTTCTCTTTAGTAGATGAGTCTTAAGTCTATGGTGTGGAGACATCGGAGCGAGAGTATAGGTACTCGTTAGAGAACGAGGGCACTGAGCGTGACCACCTCGAGTAGTCATTAGGGAGTCTACCTTCTCGTCAATGACTGACTCGATGCTGCAGTAGTGTGTCTGGTTCTTTGACCTGAGGTGCATCGGTAGTTCACCTTGAGGGTGTTATAGTTTGACTACACCATTACTCGGTCTCCTAGCCATTCGGAACCCTGAGGTGTATGTTGGCTATAGCATGTTCATTGTAGGAACTGGATTGCATCAAGATGGAATCTATCTACCTCGGTGGTAGAGGAGCAGCCCTATGATAATCATGAGAATCAAGTCCAGAAGTCCATGGCCATGGCAGAGTGAAATAATAGAAAGAGTTTCTATTTAGATTTTCACATCGGACTCGAATCGAATGATTACATCATATGACAGAAACTAGGGTTTGACGAGTTCACCTTAACCCTAATCTGATCGGGGCTCAAGATAGAAGAACTTAATCACACAGGTAGCTGCACCAAGAGGTTCGCATATTCAGCTCTGATGGGTTGCCACCATATACTGCTAGGTGTCACTGGTGGATTTTGGGAGCAATTAGAATGATTTAGATGATCGATCATTCTAGCTGTTCGAATCAGAAGAGTTCTGATCCATCGAAAGGAGTTTCGATGATGTCGATGATAGAGATCATGACATATCCCATTACCATACAGAACTGAACCTAACTGGATCACACAAATAAGGGTTTGAATCTGGTGATCATCAATTGAACTGATCCAGTTCAATTGATCTGAATGAGATTCAATTAGGTTCAAGAAAATCGTGCTAGCACTCGATTGAACCTAACGTTCTTCTTTTACTATCATAAATTAGTTGTCCTGACTGAGCCAAAGGAGTTTGTGCTCAATCAGAGGCCTTCATATGGTCTGACTGGAGGTTGTCCAAGTCAGAAAAGGTTGTCTTATTTTGTAAGACATTACCTGCCATTTTTGGTCACCTGCCATTTCTTGTTCTTTGACTTTGGTCAAAAGTCTACCTTTGACTGGTCAAATGTTGACCATTGACACTTTGACTTTTGACCACATGTCATGCACCTATTGGAGAGCTGGTGGGGGCCTGTCCCCCTGTCAGAACCTGGCAAGGAAGAGGGCGCACGCCACCCTTGGCGTGTGCCCAAGTTGGAGGCGCCTAGGAGTCCTTGTTGGACAAGGACTCCATCTCCTTTTTGGATTCCAATTAGAGTTCTCCTAAGAACCAACTTTGACTGGTCTTAGGCGCCCTCTAAGGAGGAATCCAGGGGACTCTATTCCCACCAATCAGATTTAGATCTAATTTTCATAAAGAGTTGTGATTGGTTGGGAAGAAGAGAAGTTGGATCACAGACAGTCTATAAATAAGACCCTGCGCCCAACCCAGATAGTGATTGAAAGTGATTGAAAGTGATTGAAAGGAATCACAATTCTCATGCCCCAAGGCTGGCTCTCCCCTCTTCCTCCATACCAAACCACCTTCTCCCTCTCCTCTCCACGTCCAAAAGGAGTTTTGGATTTTTGGTTGGTGCGATTCAGATCAAAGAAAGGCGATTGAAAGCTAGAAGGCTGCACTGCTGCAAAGGACGACTGCTGATCTTCAAAAGGAGTTTTGAAGATCCTCCAGATCAGATTCAGATCTAATTTTTGGAGACGTGATAGAGAAGAAGAGGATCTCTAGATCAAGCTCGAGTGGATATCGGTAGAGGCCAGGCACTTGCGTGGCTAGATCCAAAACCTTCCGCTGCATACAGGATCATCAACGGATAATTAGATTACCCAAATTAGGTAAACTAAATTTGATTTAATTTATTCTTATTTTATTTTATTTATTAAAATAATAAAAATTAGATCTAAAATATCTCAGATTTGATATAGATCAAAGAAAAAAAAAATTGAAATATATCTCTTGATCCGATCAGATCTGAACGAACTTGGACTGAGAAATCAGGATTTTCCTTCATGCAAACCATCACAACCTTATCTACCACTGATGTAGAGTATATTGACATCATAGAGATAGTAAAAGAGGCTCTATGGCTGAAGGAATTGACGTTGGAGATGAGTCTTGCACAAGAGGCCGTCAGGATGCACTACAACAGTCAAAGTGCACTCCTACTTGCACAAAACTCTGTCTACCATGCAAGAATAAAGCACATCAATATTAGTACCACCAGATCAAAGAGCTTGTAAAAGATGGTAAGATAAAGCTAGAGAAGATTCATGCACTACAAGAAAATAAGCTTTTAGTGATCAAAAAATTGATTGCTAAAAATTAAAAATCGATCGCTAATAATATTTGTGATCGATTTTGCAATCAAATATTTTTGATTACAAAAAGCTTGGTTGAAAATATTTTACGATTGATTTAAATTGATCGTAAAATTATCGATCAATTTAGCGATCAAAAAATTAAAAAAATAACTTAAATATTATGATTTTTTTATTTTTAAAAATTGGTTGGAAAATTGATTGTAAAATCAATCATTAAAATTGATCATAAAATTGATCTCTAAATTTATTAAAATATATTTTATTAACAAATCAATTTTAAAATCATTTACAATTTTTTTTAATTTTTATTATGAAAATTGATCGCTAATTATTTTTAATTTTTTTGATTAATAGATAAGTCATAAAATTAATTATTAATTATTTCTAATTTTTTTAATTAAAGAATCAATTATAAAATTAGTTGCTAATTATTTTTAAATTTTTTTTATTAATAAAATTGATCATAAAATATATTGATAATTATTTATAATTTTTTAAATTAATATATCAATTACAAAATTAATTATTAATTTTGTTAAAATATTTTTTTATTAATAAAATTGATTATAAAATTGATCGCTAATTATTTTTAAATTTTTTAATTAAAAAATTGATCATAAAATTGATCACTATTTATTTTTAAATTTTTTATTAATAAAATTTATTAGTAATTATTTTTAATTTTTTAATTAATTTATCAATCATAAAATTAATAACTATTTTTTTATAATATTTTTATAAATAAAATCAATCATAAAATTGATCAATAATTATTTTTAAATTTTTTTATTTATAAAATCAATCATAAAATTGGTCACTATTAATTTTTAAAATTTTTTATTGATATAATTAATCATAAAATTGATCATTAATTTTATTAAATATTTGTATTAATAAAATCAATCATAAAATTGATTGCTAATTCTTTTTAAATTTTTTTAATTAAAAAATTGGTCATAAAATATGTCTTTATTAATTTTTATAATATTTAAATTTTTAAAATTGATTACAAAATTGGTTTCTAATTTTTATTTTATATTTTATTTTGTTTTTTAAAAAATAAATTATTAATATTTTTATATATTTTTAATATTTTATTTTTACTAATTAATTAATTAATTAATTTTTTCATCCTCCTCCCATGCGCCTCAATGATCGCCGCCATTGCAGCCCTCACTTATCCACATCGCCTCCCTTCGATCCCCCGCACCCCACCCCCCATGCTACCTCTTAACATCCCGCATCGCCTGCTGACCGCTGGCCACCTGCACTGCCCCATGGCCAGCTGCACCACCTGCCTGTCGCCCGCCCTACCCTCAGGCCACCTACACTGCCACCCGACTGCCCACCCTACCCCCGTGCTACCCGCACTGCCATCTGGCCACCCGACCGCTGCTCCATGCCTCTGGTGCACTGCAACCCCCCTTGACCATTGCTCCATGCCTCTGGCACCACCCTGACTGCCCGCGCCGCTCTCATTCCACCGACGATGGAGATCGATGGTAGGTGGCGGCAAGGAGAAGGGGAAGAGGGGCCATCGCGAACGGGCAGCAAGGGGAGGCCGAATGGGAGCGAGGGCATCACAAGTCGGGGAGGGAAGGGCCAGGGGGACGTCGCGGTAAGCTGGCGAGGGAAGATTGTCACAGGCAGTTGCCAGGAAGGAGAGGAGGGCCATCGCGGTGGGCCAACGAGGGGAGGCCATTATGGATACTACTACAAAAAAGGACTATTGTAAAGGTCCGTAACTACTGTCGTAGCCCAAAAAACTACTATCATAGGCTATGACGGCGATTTTCTAACCGCTGCCACTGCGGTAGTTGCCGTAGCTTTATGGCAGTGATTGTTTAAATCGCTACCATAAATGATCTATTGCATCGATTTATAAACTGTTGTAATATATCAACCTATAGCAGCGGTTATGTAACCGCTGCCAAAGGTTATCTATAGCAGTGGTTACATAATCGCTGCCATAGATAATCTATAGCTGTGGTTTCTTAACCGCTGCCATAGTTCTAATGCAGCGGTTGGCACTATTAGCACCATGAATCTATGGCAGCGATTGACACGGATATGACAGTGATTATAAAACCACTATCGTAGATCTTTTTATAATTAAAAAAATTAAAATTTTTATTTTTTTATATATTTTATCTGATAAATATAGATATGTAACACAAGAAATATAATGAACATAAAAATTATTCTAAAATACTAAAATTTTATTATCAAATAAAATTTATTATAATATTTTTTTAAAAAAATAAAATACATCAAAAGTTCTCTAAATCTACACCAATGCTGGAGCTGAAGCCGGAGCTAGAGCCGAAGCTGGAGCTGGAGCTGGTGTTGGAGTCGGAGTCAGAGCTGGAGCTAGAGTTGGAATGTGGGCCAACATATCCTCGAAGCTCGTGACTCCAAAATACATGCTGAGGTGGACGGAGTATGCTCTGACTGCTCCTCGGATGTTGAACTGTGTGTAACCCATCGAGGGGCAGGGGTGAAAGCTAGATGGCTTTTCGATGCTATTGTGACCTACAATGTTATAGAACATTAATCAATATAACATATTGAACAATAATTTTAGTATAGCATCAATAAATAGTCTCTAATATTTATACTAGATGGGGGTTCTCTTAGTGGCCGGCACGACCTACCGACATGGTACGGTCTACTGACATGGCACATATTTTTCTTAAGCTTCCAAAGATTAGAAGAAAGAGAGCTTTCTGACCAAAATAAGAAAGAAATAAAGAAAAATTTAAATAAAAAATAATAATTAGACTCTAATAATTTATACCAGAATGTTGAAGTCATCGCCTAGTGACATCTACAATATGAACATTACCATCACTCCTGACAAATGTGTCTGGAATCTCGATAGTATTAGATAAGTTTTGTCCTAGAGGAGCACTTTGCATGCATAGTCCAACATCGTCATCAACTTCGATATCATCAAAAATATGCCTAGGCACCATCCGCTCAACAACACCCCATTGAGGCTCCAAGGAATCACTAACGTTGAAGATTTGACTAGCTTAGGAGGCAAGTATATATAGTTCTTCAGTACGGAGATGGCATTGCATGTTAACGAGAGTAAAACCGGACTCATCAATCTTCATCTCAGACTATGATAAGATGTCAAACCAATCACACTTCATCAACGCGATCCTTTCTTTAGAATAATAGTCCAAGATGACTATCTTCTCCATCACGCCATAATAGTTCAAATCCTCCATACAAGGCTGTGAATCCCTCGAGCTAGCATAACACCCAGTGGTGGCGCTTAACATGACGCCATTATTTTGTGTTGCCATATTTATGGACTTGCTGTGAATATTAAATCTATAGCCATTAATGACGAGCTATTTATACTCACGCACGGTATGATTAGGGTCCGAAAGAGCATGCACTTCAGTGTTTACATTACTGAGCGGCAATCTCCACACCTAATTAAGGAGATGACACCTAATTAGTAAACATGTTCCAATAAGTTGTACTAGGCAAGAATATATAATCACTTATATGATCTTTGAATCATTCAGAAAATTTGTTGCTATGTATTTTCTCTTTCTTCCGCATACTTAGAGTATAATATTTTACTCTTATGACCTCTTTATGTTTGCTGCATGCACAAAGAATAAATTTAGGTATTGTTGTCGCAGAATCTAGTTGACGCCGGGATGAGCTGGAGTGGAGAAGGATGAGGTCGCTGTCAGTGACCTGCAAAATAAAGTTCCATCTGGAGTAGGTGGTGGCGGTTTCGATAGGACCCTTCGACGATCAAGTCAGCTCTTCTGGCTAATAGAAATGGAGTGCTCAGGAATGAGTTCGATAGAATTTTAGAGGGGAGAGCTTAGAGCTTAGAGAAAACATATCTAGAGGATTCCATTTTATAGACGGAGCTTGATTTATGGTGATGGCCATACCGTCTGGTAGTGGGCTGCTCAAGGTTGCATGGGATTTGGTATGGAAAGAAAGGCATCATCAAGCTAATAGTGATAGCCATATCATCCAATCGTGGGCTGCATGGGATTTGTTATGGAGAGAGCGGCATCGTCAGACCGACAGTGGCGGCCATGTCGTCTGGTGGAAGCATGCGTTCGGGGCCCAATTGCAAGAGCGATCTAAAAGGAGTTCGATTCTTGGAGGCTCCTGAAGAAATTTGATTGCAGGAGCGATACAAAAGGAGTTCGACTCCTAGACAAGTCCGACTGCAGGAGTGATCCGGAAGGAGTTCGGCTCCTAGAGGAATTCGATTGTAGGAGCGATCTAGAAGGAGTTCGGTGAGGGCTCAATTGCTGAGGAGTTCTGTCGGAGTTTGGCTCCTATAGGAGTTTGACGGAAGGAGAAGTTCGAAAGAAGTTTGGCTAAATTAGAAGTCCGATTGGAGGAGTGCGGAGGGAGTTTGGCTCTTGTACGAGTCCGACTGGAGCTCGATCGCAAAGAAGTTTGGCCGGTTGAAGGGATTCAGCTAAGACTCGACCGCTGGGGAGTTCAAAAGGGGCTCGACTGCTAAGAAATTTGGTCGACTGAAGGAGTTCGACTAAGGCTCATTCGCTGAAGCTCTTCCATAACTATCGATTGCATTAGACTGAGCATCAGACTGGACTTCGATGGGAGCAAAGTTTATCCCCAGCAATAGTTTCTCCACTTCTGAGTTTGAAATTTGAAGGAAGGGGTACCAAAATAGGCGATTGTCAAAGTTCTTTTCCGAGCTCTGCACCCCTTGAAGTTGAAGCTCGGAGGGATCTCGTCTCCAGTTGAGGTCCAGGGAGATCTCATCTTTAGCTGGCATTGTGGTTTAAGCTCGGGAGAGATCCTATCTCCAGTCGAGGTTGAAGTTTAGGCTCGGAGGAGATCTCATCTCCAATCGAGGTTGAAGCTTGGAGGAGATCTTATCTCCAGCAGTCGAGTTGAAGCTGAGGCTTGGGAGAGATCTCATCTTTGATCGAGGTTGAAGTTGAAGTTGAGGTTCGAGGGAGATCTTATCTCCAATCAAGGCTGACTTGGACACTCGGGAGAGATCTTTTCTCTAATCGAGGTTGGCTCGGTCGCTCGAGAGAGATCTTATCTCTGGTCGAGGTTGAAGGTGGAGCTTAATCTTTTGGGAGAGATCTTATTTCTAATCGAGGTTGAGGCTCGGAAAAGATCTTATCTCCTGCAGTCGAGATTGACTCGATCGTTCGAGAGAGATCTTATCTCTAACCAAGGTTGACTCGATCGCTCGGGAGAGATCTTATCTCTAGCCGAGGTTGACTCGATCGCTCGGGAGAGATCTTATCTTCTGCAGTTGAGGTTGGCTCGAGGGAGATCTTATCTCCTACAGCCGAGGTTGGAGCTCGGGAGAGATCTTATCTCTTGCAGTCGAGGTTGACTCGGGAGAGATCTTTATCTCCTGCAGTCGAGGTCGAAGCTCGAGAGAGATCTTATCTCCTATAGTCGAGGTTGGCTCAGGGAAGATCTTATCTCCTGCAGTCGAGGTTGGAGCTTGGGGGAGATCTTATCTCCTACAGTCGAGGGTCGAAGCTCGGAGAAGATCTTATCTCCTGCAGCCAAGGTTGGCTCGAGAAAGATCTTATCTCCTGCAGTCGAGGTTGACTCGATCGCTCGAGAGAGATCTTATCTCTAGCCGAAGTTGACTCGGGACGCTCGGGAGAGATCTTATCTCTGATCGAGGTTGAAGCTCGGGGGAGATCTTATCTCCTATAGTCAAGGTTGACTCGGTCGCTCAGGAGAGATCTTATTTCTAGCCGAGGTTGAAGGTGGAGCTTGGTCGCTCGAAAGAGATCTTATCTCTGATCAAGGTTGAAGCTTGGGGGAGATCTTATCTTCTACAGTCGAGATTGACTCGATCACTCGAGAGAGATCTTATCTCTAACCGAGGTTGACTCGGTCGCTTGAGAGAGATCTTATCTCTGGTCGAGGTTGAAGCTTAGGAGAGATCTTATCTCCTGCAGCCGAGGTTGACTAGGGAGAGATCTTATCTCCTACGATCTAGATTGGAGCTTAGGAGAGATCTTATCTCCTGCCACTGAGGTTGACTCGGGATAGATCTTATCTTCTATAGCCGAGTTTGAAGCTCGAGGAAGATCTTATCTCCTACAGCCGAGGTTGGCTCAGAGGAGATCTTATCTCCTACCGAGGTTAACTCGATCACTCAGAAGAGATCTTATCTCTAGCCAAGGTTGATTTGGGTGCTCGAAAGAGATCTTATCTCTGACCGAGGTTAACTCGGATGCTCGGAAGAGATCTTATCTCTAGCCACGATTGAAGCTCGAAAGAGATCTTATATCCTACAGTCAAGGTTGAAGGACTTCGATCTACTCATATTAGGATGAGGTTCTTCTTCTATTCCTAACATGGCCACTATTAATTGCTTCTTTCCTATCATCGCATAATTTTTGCACCAAGAAATAATAATATTGAAATGGAGAAATTTTATTGAAGAAAAATTACTGGCAGTGCATTCCCAGATTCTCTATTTCAGGGTCGTGGGAGTGTTGTTTCTCCGAGTTCCTTCAGACGATAAGCTCCAGGCCAAACGACCTCGTCTATCTCATGCTAGCCTTCTTAATTTAGAGCGAGCTCTTCTTGGCTTTGAGGCTGAGAGATGATGGATCGCTGAAGTACCAAGCTCCCCTAGAGGTAACGTTGATGATGCCGGGAGGTGGCCGACCTCCTTGTTGTTACCCCATAATGGGTGGTTCTGGCTATGATAGTGTCCTTAGCTGATCTTCTCCTTCTTCAGGCTGGCGTCGGAGGAATTGATCCAGTCGGCCCCTCCTTATGAGCTCCTCGATTTCGTCTCGGAGCTGAATGCATTCCTCGGTATCGTGGCCATGGTCATGATGGTAGAGACAGTATTTGCTTCGATTGCACTTGTTCGGAGGAGACCATAATTCTTTTGATCTTGGTAGCTGACTCTTAATTTCCATCAAAAGGAGCATTAAGGAGGGTATAGTTGTAGAACCTTTCGGAATGAGAACTTCTTTGCGCCCTTCTGTCGGGGCTTCCTTGATGATAAGCTCAAGGAGTTCGGGCTCGCTTGTGCTTGGAGGGAGTCTATAAGCGCGGTCAAACTTTACTCGATCCTCCATCGATGGTGGATCTATTAGACTCGTCTGCCTGTCGCTCTCCAAAGGCTTCTTCGTCCTTCAATTTGAAGGCTTCTTCTGCACGGACATATCTCTCGGTCTGAGCCAGTAGATCGATAAAGTCCCTGGGATACTTCTTTTTCAAGAAGAACAGTAAGCCATTCTTCTGAAGGCCGCCCTTGATTGTGGCCATGGCAATAGACTAGTTCAGATTTTGGACCTCCAAAGCAGCAGTATTAAATCGAATGACATAAGCTCGGATAGATTCTCCCTACTTCTGCTTGACATTTGTTAGAAAATCCAAACCTCGGTGCAGACATCGGCTGCTGACGAAGTGAGCCATAAATTGATGGCTCATCTGATCAAAAGAGAAGATCGTACCTGACTTCAATACTGAGTATCAATTTTTTGCCGCTCCCTTTAAGATAGATAGAAAAGCTTGGCATAATATGACGTTTGGTGCGCCATGAGTAGCATCATGATCCAAAAGACTTCCAAATGATCGACTGGATCAGAGGTTCCATCGTAGCTTTCAAATTGAGGAAGCTTGAAGTTCGACGAAATGGGCTCTTGCATAACTCGGAAAGAGAAAGGGAGATCGATGTAGATGTTGTCATAACGAGCTGGGGTGACATGGCGGAGTTTCTTAATCTATCAGTCTATCTTCCACAGTCTGTGATCGAGGGTGTCATCTTGGTCGCAAATCTTGGAGGGCTTTCGACTATAGATGAAGAAGGTCTCCTCCAGAGAAGAACCATGATCCGAACATGGATCCTCTGCTCTCTATTTTTTTTCCAGGGGTGACGAGTATGCTAGCCCGAGTACTCTTTCTTGAGGTCAGTTCCTAACTTTCTGATGGTGGGCTTCTTGGTGGAGTCACCATCGGAGGTTGCTGCATGGCCTACACCACTCGATAAGGCCTTGAACCCAATACATTAGTAGGTTAAACTACTCCGAATCTACCATGGCCATCGGTGGAGGTGGAGGTGGAGGTTGAAGTGCTGGTGATGGAGCAGGAATGGGTGGATCCAGCTCAGATCTGATGGCAGAAGCGGTAGATCTTTGGGTAGTCACCTTCTTTTGAGGCATTTCTTAGGATTGAGAAAGAGGATGGAGATGAACCTTAGAGAAGGAGGTTGGCAGGGTCGGTTGAGCACTCCTTTAAGAATAAGGATACCTCAGAGACAGAGGCCTTCCTCTAGTGTCAATTCTATTATCACAGAATCTGATTGACGTCGGAATGAGCTGGAGTGGAGGAGGATGAGGTCGCCGTCGGTGACCTGCAAAATAAAGTTTCATTCGGAGTCGGCGGTGGTGGCTCCGGTAGGATCCTTCGATGATCAAGTCAGCTCTCTGGCCAACAAAAATGGAGTGCTCAGAAATAAGTTTGACAGAGTTTTAGAGGGAAGAGCTTAGAGCTTAGAGAAAATATATCTGGAGGATTTCTTTTTATAGACGAAGCTTGATTGATGGTGATGGCCATACCGTTTGGTAATGGGTCGCTCGAGGCCATATAGGGTTCGGTATGAAGAGAAAGGCATCGTCAGGCTGATAGTGATAGTCATATCGTTCGATCGTGGGCCGTATAGGGTTTGTTATGGAGAGAGCAGTGTCACCAGACTGGCAGTGGCGGTCATATTGTCTGGTGGAAGCATGTGTTCGGAGTCTGACTGCAAGAGCGATTTGAAAGAAGTTTGACTCCTGAAGGAGTTCGACTACAAGAGTGATCTGAAAGGAGATTGACTTCTGGAGGCTCCTAGAGGAATTCGATTGTAGGAGCGATCCAGAAGGAGTCCGATTTCTGAAGGAGTCTGACTGTAGGAGTGATCTAGAAGGAGTTTGGCTCTTGGAGGAATTTGATTGCAGGAGCGATCTAGAAGGAGTTCGATGAGGGCTCGATTGCTGAGGAGTTCAGTTGAAGTTCGGCTCCTATAGGAGTTCGATCGAAGGAGAAGTTTGGAAGAAGTTTGATCAAATAAAAAGTCTAATTGGAGGAGTGCGGAGGGAGTTCGGCTTTCGTACGAGTCCGACTGGAGCTCGATCGTAGAGAGGTTCGATCGGTTGAAGGAATTCGGCTAAGACTCGACCGCTGGAGAGTTCAAAAGGGGCTCGACCACTAAGAAGTTCGGCCGGTTGAAGGAGTTCGGCAAAGGCTCGTTCGTTGAAGATCTTTCATAACTATTAGTTGCATTAGGCTGAGCATCAAACTAGACTTCGATGGAGATGGAATTTATCCCCAACAGATATAATTGGATTTTTTAATTATAAAATAAATAATGCTAAGTGACTCATCTTATGTACAGCTTAATGACATCATAGTTGAAGAGCACGTAGCGGTGTGCCTTATCTCTTTTCTCAATGCTCAAATTAGTGAGGCGGTATGAAGTAGAAAGTCCACCTAGCTATGGAATGGACTCAAATGTAGGCTCAGTTGGCTCATACTGATCATCCTGATTTCTCATTGGCCGATTACGATGTGTCTCAAGCTTGTTTAAGTACATGGTACAAAAATTCATACACTCTTGACCCAAATAACCTTCTATTCTAGATCCCTCCGAGCGATTCATATTTCTTACATAAGATTTCAGAGTTCGAATATTTCTCTCAGTAGGATACATCCATCGGTAGAACACTGGGCCTCTAAGTACAACTTCTCCCACAAGGTGCATAGTGAGATGCATCATAATCATGAAAAATGATAGTGAAAATATCTTCTCTAGATCACATAATATAGTCACCGCCCTTGTCTTTATTTTCTTCATGTCTTTCTTAAGCAACCTCTTTGCACAAATATCTCTGTAAAAGTTGTAAAGATGAATAACCGCCATTCTAACATTTTTTGGCAACACGCGGTGAATAGCTATTAGGATCAATTCTTGCATCAGTACATGATAATCATGAGTCTTCAATCCCCCAAATTTGACATCCTTACTATTCACATGCTTTGATATGTTGCTTGAGTATTTATCTGGGATCTTTATGTTCTTCAACACACGGAGAAATATGGACTATTCGGAGGCATTCATAATATAGCATGCATGAGGAATGCTCCATTATTCTCCCCTACTGGCTTTGGATGGAGTGATCTTCTAATACCCCATTCTTTCAAGTCATCCTTGGTCTCATCTTTGATATTCAAGATTGTTGCCAAAAGGAGTTCGCACACATTCTTTTCAATATGCATTACATCTAAGCAGTGGCGCAATAAGTTTGTCTCCCAATATGGCAAGTCAAAGAAGATGTTCTTTTTCCTCCAATTAAAATATGTATCATCTTTCTTTAATCGACGCTTTCTTTTTTTATTATCAATCGAATCATCTTTTCTAAATTCAATACTAAGACCATCCAACTCTCTAAGTACTTCACTCTCAGACATCCGTCTAAGCGCCTCACCTTCTTCAACAGTGCCATCGAAGGAGCTTGCATCTCTTCTGTATGGATGGTTTCAATGGAGGAAACGTTGATGCCCCATATAGCTAAAGCTCCTCCGATATGTCAACCTTCTAGACCGAGTGTTTCTTCCACAGATCGAGCATGCTAGCTCACCTTTGGTGCTCCAACCTGATATTAGGGCATAGGCTGGAAAGTCATTTATTATCCATAAAAGCATTGTGCGCATGGAGAATGACTCATTCAACAAAGTATCAAAAGTTGAAATACCTTGAATGCTCCATAACTATTTTAGCTCGACAATAAGAGGCTGCAAATAAACATCAATATCATTATCTACCTCCATCGATCCAAAGATGAGCACTATCATGAAAGCAAAGAATTTTTTCATATACATCCATGGTGGGAGGTTGTAAACATGAATAAATACTGGCCATACACTATGGACAGTATTCATATGCTTAAACGGGTTGAAATTATCGCACGACAAGCCCAACCTCATATTACGTATCTCTTGTGCGAAGTCGGAATATAATTCATTAAACTTCTGTCATGCCTCTCCATTGGCTAGATGCCTTAGTGCATCTTCTTTTGTTCGATCTTCTTCATGCTATCTCATATCCTTTGATGTCTTTGCCGACATAAACAACTTTTGTAGTCTCGAAATCAAAAAAAAGTGCCACATCAACTTTTGAGATATACGAGTCGATGTGCCATCTTTATTCTATTTTCATCTTGATATACCGCACCTCGTGCACTCATTGCGGTTGACATCCCCCTCCCAATAGAGCATGCAATCATTGGGACATGCATATATCTTGGTATAAATAAAGCCCAACTATTCAATAATCTTCGATGTCTCATAATTATTCTTCGAAATTCATGCATCATCCGAAAGAATGTCCTCCAAAAGCTCTAGTATACAATTCACTCCATTATTACTGAACCCATTGGAACATTTCGCATGATACAACTGGATTAAGAACTTAAGCTTCGCCATCTTTTCACATCCGAGATATAAGAAAACATTAGCATCCTCAATCAACTTGCAAATCTTCTCCATATTCTCACTGTTTATCATTCGACCAATCACAGGATCAAACATGGATGTAGATGCACCATCATTGTGGCCAACAAATAAAAAAATATCACGAACCATTTGTTCCACTCCTTCTTCAGGTTGATCATCTCCTTACGGTCTACCCTCACCATGTTGGTCTCAATAAATTTCATAACCAGCTTTAAAGTCATAAATAGTGAGGTGATCATTGACATCTTGACGAGGTAGTCATGGCCCACCCATATACTTTTTACAAGGATATTGGATCAATCCATGGTCCCTAAATTTTTCTATAGCATAATCAAGAAATTTTTGAAGTCCAGCCTCATATTCTGGCGAGAGCCTACTAAACTTCATCTACCTCTTATCCATTTTAAAAATAATGATACTGCAAGAAAATCATATATGAAACTCAGATTAAATATCATTTTTAGATATGTAATAAATGCACCATATCACCAACTAATAGGTAAAGATAGGTCCTATCCCATTCAAAAATTATATTAATTTTATAGGTTCATTACAGTAATTAAATGATATGCAACAGGGATCAAATGAAATTTCAGTAGTATTTTTTCTTAGTTCTCCTATGTAGGAAGAACAAAAGAAAAATACTGTCCATAATTTCATTCGGAATCCTTAGCATACTATTTGATTACTCCAATTACCTATAGAATTATCTATAATTTCTAAACTATCCATATTAGACAATCAATTGATCATTGTACATAATTCTCTAATCCGTATAATTACATATAATTGTATGAATGTCGAAGATTATGTATACTAATCAATTGCGGGGTCTATCATTATGCAATATAATAAACAAAAGCAATAAGATATAAACATCCAAAAAATATTATGCAATAAATTCTACAACATGAATTATATTCATAAATAATTAAGGATGAGCAACAGTCGTAAATTCGATCTCTTGTACGAACCATGGTGTTAATCTAAAAATCTGAAAGAAGAACAAAGTAGACATCTAGCTCCATGTCTGAGATAGCCGACTCTGTGCCTGAGACATTCGGCTCGAGTCCTCCCCCAGCTAGCTCGATCATGGCTTGAGCTGGCTCGACTGTGTATTCGAGCCGGCTCGATTGTGTGCCATCCTCTCGATCACTCCCTCTCTCCCTCTCTTGATCTCTCTCATCGACGATGGCGGCGAGACTGAACCCCTCTCTCCCAGCTTTTTCATCTCTCGATCTTCCTCTCTCCCTCTTTCGATCATCCTTGTCGATGAGGCCAGACCCCATCCCTCCCTCTCTCACCCTCTCGATCTCCCTCGTCGGCAAGGCTAGACCCCATCCCTTCCAGTGATGCAGGCAAGGTCGGACCCCCTCCCTCTCTCTCTCTCTGCCTCGATATCCCACTCTCCCTCTCTCGATCTCCCTCACTGATGAGGTCGAACCCCGTCCCTCCCAATGATGGCTGCGAGGCCGGATCCCTCTCTTCCTCTCTCAAGTACAGATCCGTCGGATATTCGAATTTGGATTCGATAGCAATAATTAAAATTGGATCTGGATCTGAATATTCGGGTTCTGATTTGAATCCAATCCATTGACAAATCTAATCCACAGCCACCGACATGGTACAGCCCAAGGCTACCGCCACGGTACGGTCCAAAAACTATGGCATACAGATAATTATAATATTTATAATAAATATATATAATATTTATTATAAATATTCTATAAATTATTATAAATATGCATGATTAATAAATAATACTATAAAATTAAAAAAAAATTATACCTACAGCTATAGAGAGCGGGTCGTACTGAAAGCTTCGAGAGTCGCCGACGATGATGCTAGAAGAGGACGATGGCACTAGAGGTAATCTGCAAAATAAAAGCAAGATAGTGAGATAGAGAAGAGAGAAAAAGAGGAAAGAGAGAGAGAGCAGGGGCAGTTGGAGATGGGGGGCTAGGGGAGGGGGCATAGTGATGAGGAGGCCGAAGGAGGCTTCACACTCGGTCGGGGGAGGGTCAGAATGGTGGTGGTGGTGGGGGTGGAATTTTATGGGGGCCGAAGGAGGGTGGAGGGGGGCTCGTTGGAAGGTGGATTTGGTTTCGCACTCGAGCCGAAGGAGGATAGAGTGTGGGGGAGGGATTTCACGGAGGGCCGATAGAGGGTCGAGGGTGGATGAAGGTTCACCGGAGGTGGGGTTTCACAGGGGCCAAGGGAGGGTCGGATGGGGGGGGGGGGGGGTGCGGGTTTCGTTGGGGCCGAGCGAGGGTGAGGGGGGTTCACCAGAGAGGGGGTTTCGTGGGAGACCGAGGGAGGGTCGTATGGGGGTTCACTGGAAGGTGGTTTCGCTGGGGTCCGAGGGAGGGTCGGATGGAGGGGTGGGGGGGTGGGGGGGTGGTGGATGGCGGGGAGGGGTGGTTAGGGATGGGGGCTGGAGGGGGAGGGGGAAGGAGGGGCGACATCGATTGGGGGGAGGAGGGCGACGCTGGCCAGGGGGAGGAGGGGCAACGTCGGCTAGGGAGGGGAGGAGGGGCGACGCTGGCCGAGAGGGAGGAGCCTCACCGATGACGAAGAGGAGGGAGAGAGAGAGATCGAGTGCTTACGGAAGAAAAAAATTTTTGGAGGTTTTTAACCTAACCTACGGTAGTGGTTATAGAACCACTACTGTAGATCTATGGCAATAGTTTTGGGAGGAGGGGCGATACTGGCCAGAGGGGAGGAGGGGCAATGTTGGTTGGGGAGGGGAGGAGGGGCGACGCTGGTCGGAGGGGAGGAGCCTCACCGATGATGAAGAGGAGGAAGAGAGAGAGAGATCGAGTGCTTACGGAAGGAAAGAAAAAATTTGGAGATTTTTAACCTAACCTACGGTAGCGGTTATCGAATCGCTGCCATAAATCTATGATAGCGGTTATCCAAAGTTGCTGCCATAGATCTACGGCAGCGGTTCTATAATCGTTGCTGTAGATTTATAGCAATGATTTCTGATAACCATTGCCATAGATTGGAAAAAAAAGATTTTTCTTAAAATATTATATAATTTTAGAATTTAATGTCCATCTTCACCATTCATTATCTAAATAATTATCATTAGAGTATCGTCGCAAAAGGTCGCCTCGATTTAATGGCCCTAGCTTCATCGATCAGAAAAATTTGATTTCAATGATCACGAATAATGATATGATGATCTGATAGATGGAGATCTTCGATGGATTCAAAAATCTGTAATGATGATCTCGATGATGTTTGTAGAATACTATCAAAGTTTCACTTCAATCGGATATCGTTATCATGATCAATTTAATACAGAATAATTTCGATCGTTAAATTAGAAACAAGCAATCAAAGGGTTAAATGACATTCGATTATGAGATAATTTTTTAGTTAAATGATCTTTGTTATAATTTTAAATATTTTATATGGTGATGATAGTAAAATTTAAATCATTTTCGTATAAACTATTCATGTTAAGCAGATATTGCAAAAGCATGAGCATAACAATCAGTAAAGTTTCATAATGGATATCAAGAGACGTATAGTTTTAGATTGTTTTTCATCTCTTGAATTTTATAATTACCATCATAAAAAATAATTAAAGTAGTAGCCAAGATTATTTATAAAAAAAATTATCTCATAATCAGACATCGTTTGGTCCTTTGATCACTCATTTATCATTTAACGACTGAAACTAATCTATACTAAATTGACCAAGATAACGATATCCGATTGAAGTGAAACTTTGATAGTATGCTACAAATATCATCGAGATCATTGTTGCAGATTTTTGGATCCATCAGAGGTCTCCATCTATTAGATCATCGTATCGTCGTTTATGATCGTCGAAATCAAATTTTTCTGATTGATGAAGCTAGGGCCATTGGATCGAGACTACCATTTGCGATGACACTCTAATGATAATTATTTAGATAATAAATGATGAAGATGGATATTAAATTTTAAAATTATATAATATTTTAAAAAAAATATGAAAGCGGTTACAATTAATCGCTGCCATAAATTAGCTTATAGCAGCGGTTTCTAATAACCGCTGCTATAGGTCCGACTTATAGCAGTGGTTACAATGAACCACTGCTATAGATCGACTTATAGCAGTGATTTTTAGGAACCGCTGCTATAGATCCGACCTACAATAGCGATTTTTGATAACTGCAGCTATATGTCGGACTTATAGCTGCGGTTATATAAACTGTTGTTATAGGTCCGACCTATGGTAGCGATTAATAAAAATCACTGTCGTAGGAGCTATGGCAGTGATTTCGAAAATCGCTGCCATAGTATGCACTGCCATAGGCCATTTTTGTAGTAGTAGAATGGTTGTCGAGGAGCAGAGGGGGGCCCATCGTAGCGGGCCAACTGTGAGGGAAGACCAAGCGGACGATCGCCGAGGAGGAGAGGGTGGGTCAGGAAGTGGGAAGATGGGGGGCAAGGGTGGCTGGGATGGGGTTGGGGATGGGGCAGGCTTATAAAGGTGATTTTTTTTTCTTTTCTTAAAAAAAACAACTCTTAAAGCGATCACCAAAAAAAAGGCACTAATTAAAATTTTTTAAAATTTTAATTTTTGATTGAAAAATTGATAGCAAAATGCCTTAAGTAATTTTTTTAATTTAAAATATTTAAAAAATTTAGCAATCAATTTTTTGATTATAAAATTAATTTTTTTGATCAATTTTTGGGTCATAAAATTTGCAACCAAAAAATCGATCATAAAATAACTTAATTAATTTTTTTAATTTAAAATAATTTAAAAATTTAGTAATTGATTTTTTGATCATAAAATTAATTTTATTATCTAATATTTTTATCATAAAATTTACGACCAAAAAATAGAAGCAAAATATCTTAATTAATTTTTTTAATTTAAAATAATTTAAAAATTTAACGACCAAATTTTTGATTATAAAATTAATTTTTTATCAATCTTTTGATCATAAAATTTATGACCAAAAAATTGGTCATAAAATACCTTAATTAATTTTTTTAATTTAAAATAATTTAAAAATTTTATGATTGATTTTTCTATCATAAAATTAATTTTTTTCAATCAATTTTTTGATGATGAATATATTTTATAATTAAATATAATTATTTTTTTTAAATATTATATAATTTTAAAATTTAAATTTTATCTTTACTATTTATTATCTAAATAATTATCATTAAAGTATCATCATAAAAAATTGCCTCGATCTAGTAGCCTTAGCTATGTCGATCAATAAAATTTGATTTTGACATCATGAATGATCGTATGATTATCTAATAGATAGAGACCATCGATGGATTCAAAAATTTATAGTGATAATTTTGATGATATTTATAGCATATTATTAAAATTTTACTTCAATCAAATATTATTATTATGGTCAATTTAGCACGAGATGATTTGGACTATTAGAGAAAAATGAGTAATCAAAAGGCTAAACAGCATCCGATTATATGATAATTTTTTAGATAAATAATCTTTACAACTACTTTAATCATTTGTACGATGGTGATCGTAAAACTCTAATCGTGCATATATGAATGATCTAAAACTATATGTTTCTTGATATACATGTGATTCAGATTTTATGATCACCATTATACAAATAATTAAGATAGTAGTAAAGATTATGTATCTAAAAAATTATCTTATAATCGCATGCCGTTTGGCCTTTTGATCACTCATTATTTATTTAATAGTCCAAATCATTCTATGCTAAATTGACCATAATAATGATGTCCAATTGAAATAAAATTTTGATAGCATACTATAAATATCATCAAGATTATCGTTGCACATTTTCAAATTTATCGGTGGTTTCTGTCTATTAGATTATCATACGGTCATTCATGGCCATCAAAATTAAATTTTATTGATCGACATAGCTAGGACTGCTGAATCAAAGTAATTTTTTGTGATGATACTCTAACAATAATTACTTAGATAATGAATGATGAGAATAGGCTTTAAATTTTAAAATTATATCATATTTTTAAAAAAAATTAAATTTAGTTGCTAAATAAATTTGCGATCGATTTTTCTGTCATAAAATTTTATGATTGAAAAATCAGTCAAAAAAGATTAATTTTGCAATCAAAAAATGTATTGCTAAAATTTTAAATTATTTTAAATTAAAAAAAATTAATTAAGATATTTTATGATCAATTTTTTTATCATAAATTTTATGACCAAAAAATTGATTTAAAAAAATTAATTTTATAATCAAAAAATTGATTGCTAAATTTTTTAATTATTTTAAATTAAAAATTAATTAAGGTATTTTGCCACTAATTTTTTGGTCATAAATTTTATGATCAAAAAATTGATTAAAAAAAAAATTTTGTAATCAAAAAATTAATTACTAAAATTTTAAATTATTTTAAATTAAAAATAATTAATTAAGGCATTTTATGATTGATATTTTGGTTGCAAATTTTATAACCAAAAAATTGATTGAAAAATATTAATTTTGTAACTAAAAAATTAATTACTAAAATTTTAAATTATTTTAAATTAAAAAAAATTAATTAAGATATTTTTAATCAATTTTTTGGTCATAAAATTTATGATCAAAAAATTGGTTGGAAAAATTTAATTTTATGACCAAAAAATTGGTCACTAAAATTTTAAATTATTTTAAATTAAAAATAATTAAGGCATTTTATGATTGATTTTTTGATTATAAATTTTTTGATAAAAAAATCAATCAAAAAAATTAATTTTATAATCAATAAATTGATTGCTAAATTTTTAAATTATTTTAAATTTAAAAAATTAAGTAAGGTATTTTATGATTGATTTTTTGACCATAAATTTTATGACTAAAAAATTGATCAAAAAAATTAATTTTAAGATCAAAAAATTGATCACTAAAATTTTAAATTATTTTGAATTAAAAATTAATAATAAAGGCATTTTATGATTGAAAAATTGATTGCAAAATTTTTAGACTGAAAAATCAATTATAAAATTGGTTGCAATATTTTACAAAATTAATATTTTATAAATTTATTTTTATATTTAAATTTTTGATTGCAAAATTGATTGTAAAATTTAAATTTTGTAATTGATTTTGCAACTGATATTTTTTGATCTCTATATTAATTTTTTTAATAATCAATCGTAAAAAATTTTGATCAAAAAATCAATCATAAATTTCAAACAAAAAACTTTAGTTGTAAAATCGATTACAAAGTCATTGATTTCTTATAGTGATGCCAAGGAGAATTCAGTTGATGGACTGATGAAAGTTCTTCCATGGGATAGCTTTCGAGATGTCTGGCATTGATGTGTTTGATGAATAGGATGAAGTTTGCTGAGAGCTTGGAGCACCAAGATGGAGATTGTAAAGCCTTGTGTGGTGCTCCCAAGCATCAGGTGGCCAAAATAAAGGTTAAGGTTTGGAGCCCATGAGGTGATCATGGGCTTAGTAGGGCTAATTTGGACCTTAGGCTGAAGGCTATCAACCTTCAGGATTTTAGGGTTCAATGAATTTGGGTCTTGAGGGGCTAACTTATTTTTGGGCTAGGCTTGAGTCCATGGTGTGAGAACACATGAGACCATGGGTGTACATGGGGCTTCGATGTGTGTTTTTGTGTGTTGAGTTAGCCTAGAAGTTGTTTGGTTTGAGATTGGACTCATGTGTCTAGATTAGACCATAAAAGCCTTTGTATATGTATTAATTCTTGGAGTTTCAATTGGTGAGATCAAATCTTTTCTCTCAAACCCTATCCTCCCTCTTCCTCTCTCTCTCTTTGGTCTTCTCCACATTCCAGTAGCAAGAAACCCTTGTTTCTTTGCCACCACACCCAAAAAGGAAAGAATCTTGGAGGTGCTAGCCCCTTGTGCATCCCCTTCTTGGCCTCCCAAGGGCTGATCAATGCCTTATCTTTTGCTGTTTGGAGACCTCATCAAGTGCACTTTCAGATCTGAAAAGAAGAGTTTTAGATCTGCAAAAGAAATGGTTCAAATTGGTGTAGAAAAACTGGTTGATAGGATCTTGGTGATTTTGTTAGGCTATTTTTTATGTTGCTATTTGATTGATCATCAAAGACCTCCAAGATCTCTCCTTGCTAGTTCCAGAACTCCATGATCTTGGGAATGTGCTCCAACACTTCATGGACTCCATCTTGGATTTCATGCCCGCAAGCTATTTCTCGAAATCAAGTCTCTACATTGCATCCATGCAGGTAATCGGGTCCTTATCGTTCTCATCGAGTTCTATAGGATTATCATCCTAGATCAAGAAACCATAGTATCTATCTGGCTGATATAGTACTCTATCAGATCATCTTAATGTTGTAGGTACATTGAGCTTCGAGTTTAATCTAATCAAACCTGATTCAGGTTTAGCTAATTGTGTTAGCTTTTCTGCCTATCAAATATCCTCAAGTTTAATCTTAGAGACAACAGTTCCTTCATCAAGAAACTTTTTTTCTAAAAAAAATTATCTTAAGACTGACGAACATCTTTTATTCATCAGAATTGTAGAAAATATATCATTCAATCTCTTTTGGGTATCCTATGAAAGTGTACTTGTCAGACTTAGGTCCAAGTTTATCTATCATTAAACGTTTGACATAAGCTAGCCACCCTCAGACCCTAAGGTGTGAGAGTACCAGCTAATATTCTATCCATATCTCATATAGAGTTTTAGCTATAGATTTACTCAGAATTCTATTTAAAAGATAGCAAATCGATTTGAGTGCATCTCTAGAAGGATATCAGCAAGCTAACAAAATCCATCATGAATCGGACCATGTCTAATAGAGTCTGATTTCTACTTTCAAATATACCATTATGCTGTGGTATCCCTAGAGGAGTCCATTGAAAGAGAATTTCATTATCTTCTAGATATGTGAGAAACTCACAGAAAAGATATTCACCTCCTCGATCAGATCAAAGAGTTTTAATATTTTTTCTAGTTTATTTTTCTATTTTATTTTAGAATTATTTGAATATTTCAAATGAATCTGACATATATTTCATTGAATAGACATACACATAGCTCGATAGATCATTAGTAAAAATAATGAAGTAGAAATATCCATCTCTAGCACTTGTGCTCATAAGTCCATATGCATCAACATGTACTAGACCTAAGAGCTTAGTGGTTCTCTCATCTTTTTCAAAGAAAGATGACTTGATCATTTTTTCAAGAAGACACGACTCATAGGTTGAAAGTATTTCACAATCACTGACTTCGAAGATTTTCTTTTGAGTCAATCTATTTATTCTATTTTTATTGATATGGCCTAGCCTATAGTACCATAAATAGATATCAGATATATTATCTAATCTAAGATGCTTGTCAGTTGAGTAGACTATGTTAACAGATTATAATAATAAATAAATTTTATTATTCAAATATCTAAAAAAATAGTAACACCATTCAAAATAATATTATAAATTTTTTTATTAAAATTTTATAATTATTTTTGTCCAGAAGGTCTATAGAAATAATATTCAAAAAGAAACTAGGATAAAAATGACAATCACTAAGAATAATGATATGAGACTCGAATACAAGTTTCATGATTTTTAATGCTAGAATTGAAACTGAACTTCTATCTCCAATATTTAGAAATCTTTTGTCTTGCTCGAATCTTCTACTGACCTATAATCCCTGTAATGAATTGCAAATATGGTAAGGACTTTCAATATCCAATATCCAATTAGTAATATCATAAATAGAGAAATTATAAGAGGTTATTATATAAGTACCTTGCCTAGCAACTATTTGCTTCTTTCTCAGTCTATTTGGGACCAGGAATAAGGCAATGTGTTGCCCAAGGATGGCTACCCAAGAGGAGGATGAATTGAATATTTTAAATTTAAACTTAAGATATGAGCAATTCAAACTAATTAAGTGTTTATATAAAACTAACTATATAATATATAGTGAATAAAAGTAATAGAGCAAAAGCATACAATCATAAATACATAAATTTTATAGTAATTTGGTGCCAAACTCAGTATCAACATCAACTCCCCAAGTATACCCCTTGGAAATTCAACTATAATTCTTAATAAGAATTACAGTCCGATTGTTTTTCAGGCTTACAATCAAATTCAATTGATTTTCTCTGACTCACCAACCAAAATCGTACATGATTATTTTTCGAACTCACAATCAATTTAGTTGGTTTTTTTGGATTACCAACCAAAATCTCATAAGTGATTATTTTTCTTCGGGCTAACAATCAATCCCGATTGGTTTTACCCTTGGCTCATCAATCAAACCAATATAAAGTCCAACTCAAGACTTGGACCAACCCAAGTTTCTCATCTCAAGAAACTTAAAATAAAATATAAAATGATAATTTAAAATAAACTCTTTTGAAGCACAAGAGAAGACAATCTAAGTTGCTTTGCTAGTAAGATTGATTTCTTCTCCTTGAATGAATGAGAGATTGTGAGGCTCCTTGATTCTCTTCACTCTTGCTCTCACTTATTTGAGGATGTTTTATAGTAGAAGGACAAAAGATCACTCTGAAAAATAACTTCTCTCTTCTTTTCAGCTCACTCCATCACTTTCTCAAATAATGCTCAATATACTCTCCAAAGCTTATTTTTAATGCTCCAAGTATTTTTTTATATATTTCAGAGATTTTTCACTATTACAAGTCACTAACATAGGCTTCTGAAAGTGATCTAGTCATTGAAGAAGAGAAAATAGTCGTTGAGAAGCTTGTGGGATGAAAAGCTGCAGTTATGAAAACTAGCCGTTACAAGCACTAGGCTGGCTCAGTTTTAGACTGGCTCAGCTCAGTTTATAGCTGGATCGGCTTAGTTCCCTAGGTCTTAAAAATTTTACTTTCTATGCTTTCTATCTTCTATTTTGATTGAGACTAGGTAGGCCTAGTTTGCGTGCCATGCATGTCGAAGACTGTTTGTGATCCTTTCATCTCCAAATTGATTTATAGATTAGATTTATTTTTTGACTTAATTTAATCTTTATTAAAACATCAAAAAATACTTAAAAAATTATAAGCACTTAAAATTTTGAAACTGCACATCCTCATGAGCATAGTTAGATTTTATAACTTATACTCAAAACTCTTGATCATTATCAAAATCAATCTTTGGGTTAACACAATGTACTGAGGATAGTTCTTCTTCTTATATCCCAACTTCTTGCAAAAAAAGCAATCTGCTTGACTCTTATCAGGCTTGGATTTCTTGGTTTGGCCCTGTACTAATGTCTTAGCCTAAACTTGCACCTTCTTGGTCTTCTTCTTCTTTATTTCTTAAAGGATCGAAAATCAGAAGAAGATCCTTCCACTACATTTACCGACTCTTTATGGAGCTAGTGATCATTCTTAAAGTTCTGAATAATCCCAGTAACCCATGATAGTTAACTTCAGACTTTTTTATTCTAAAATGAGTAAGAAAAGAAAGATAGGACTTGGGCAATGAGTTCAGTATTGCATCTTTCCTAAACTGCTCATGCAAGAAAAATCCAAACTTGCTAAAATGCTCAATCATCTTGATCATGTACAATACATGATCAGGACTGAAGCTCCATTCTCATCCTTATGTTAAAGATGACACAACTAGTCTTATGTCTCTCAACATCTTCAGGTGTACCAAAAGACTTGTTCAACACTTGAAGCATGTCTTTTGGTTGAGTTGACTCAAACCTGCGATTGAACTCGTCACTCATAGCTACCATCATGATGAATGCATCATGGTTCGATCATTAAGCCACTTATGGTAAGTGTCTCTAACCATACCACATGCATTTAGAGCTAGCTTCTCAGGTGTTGAATCTGTCAGAATGTATAGGATCCATTCATACTCAAGAATAATTTTTAACTTTTGATACCAGCTATCGAAGTTGGATTCCACTAGCTTGTCATGGTCTAACAATGATCGGAGTGAAAGAAAAGTGGCCATAACAGCACCAAGAAAAACCAAAAATTAATTAGTAAATGATTTATTAAATCTAAAGATTTGAACTTTAATCAAAAAATTTTCTTACTATTTTATTCGAACTGATAGCCTTTACCTTTAATTCGAGAAATTATCATAATTTTGTTAGAAAATATATCCTAAAGCCAGTTATTTAAGTTGTAGATAATTATAATTTATATATAAATTATCAATTAATAATATTTATTTGGCTAATTCATCATAAATGTTTATCTTCTTTAAATGTACTTCTATGTTATGATGAAGTTCTTAGAACCATAATTAATCGATAAAGAAGAATTTATCGGATAATTCTTAAAATTATTCATAATCAAATGATAAGTTATAAATTAGGATGATAACTTATCAAGTGTAAGTCTCTATATGTTTTATGCATTAGATGTCCTCATAATTTAATGGTGTGGAGATACTAGTATCGTATACAGATGAGATATAAGAGTACATCTGTATTAAACATAATCAATGTTGCACTCTGCTATCAAGAGTAGCTAGTAAAGGCTTATGGAGATAAGTGTCCTTTTGACCTGAGATCTATGAGCTCGAGTATGATGCTCTCAAGCCTTAAAAATAGAAGGAGAGAATTCAAGGAGTGAATTGAATAAACCATCGAAGAGCTTTAGTCAATGCTTCAGTCAAGCTAGCTTAGTTTCTATCAGAGCCAATCCAAGTAGAAGTTGAGCTAGCTCGGATCTTGATATCGCTGGCTCGAGCAGAAGGTTAGCAGGCATATTAGGCTGACATGCTGAAAGAGTTGCCTTGATTCTTGAGAGAGCTAGCTCGAGCTGTAGAATAGAAGACAGTTATGTCTGTCAAGCCAGCTCAAATCTTGAGAGAGCTGGCTGGAGCAATGGAGCAAAGAGCAATGATTTGGGCTCTCGCAAGAGACATTATAGTTGAGCCGGCCCGACTGCTAATCGAGCTAGCTCGAGTGGTGAACAGAACAGTACGTGATTTCTATTCTAGCCTAGAATTGGGTTTAATCTTAGAAACTTAGGATCTTAGTTTGTGAGGTCCTAAGTGGCTAACCTATGGATTGGATTGGAATTAGTCCAATGGGTGTGTGCATGGGAGATATGGGTGTACATGAGCTCGGAGAGTGCATCACATTAGGTTAGCTAGAAAAGTTTTTTAGGTTGGGTCTCTTTGATCAGGTATATATATATTCTGTATTGAGTTTGTAATTGGAATGAATTGAATACAAGTCTTTTCTTCCTAAAATCTTTCATTCTTCCTCTCTTCTCCTTCTTCATGCCCTAGGATTTGCTAGGGTTTGATAGAATGCTGCCATCTCTTTCCTCGGATTCTTGTTACTATTTTTCGTAATCATCAAGTAGCAAGGATTATTCTCAACAAGATCACCATGGTAACTTATAAGCAACTCACTATACTTTGGTGCCAGACTACCTATATTTCTAATATAGAGATGAAAGATTTTTATATGCAGTCAAGTACTTATAGAATTGATGTGTGAGTCAAGATGGGATTGACCACTCCTGATTAATTTCAAGAGTGAATGTCTCGCCGTGTTTTAATTTAGCAAAATCTAGGCTTGGATAATCCTCATAAGGAGTCACAGGATTTACCAAATTTGAAAAATACTATGAATGAACTATTTAAGTGTTGATAGCTAACTCATAGTCATCCTGAGCATTAAGAGTCAAAGAGATGAATTATATGATAACCATAGGCTAGGGTTCTAAAAATATTGCTTTATATACATTCAACCTATCTAGACATCAGGTACCATTGCAAGATGGGCATTTTGATTGACACTGAAATTAGTTTCTATGCTACTAGCTTAGGTTTGAACCTATGGGGTCACACACATAAGAGATTACTACCCGATCGAATGGTTGATTAATGATTAAAAATTGTTCTAGGATCGAATCATCAATGCGATAGATAATCGATCGAGTGAAAGTATTGCAAGAGGATCTATTAGCAATTAGATTGCTAATTTGCTCAATTTGATTGAGCAATTAGGCTGAAATCAAGTCTAATTAAATTAGATTTAAATAGATTTGGTTTAGACTTGATTAGATCGAGTCTAATTGATTTATAAGATAAGCCAATTACGAGGAAGATTAATTCTCCATTGGATTAGGAGTTGAATGAACCTAATTTTTAATTGACTTAATCTAATTTAAATATGATTTAATCTGATTTGATTGGGCTGCTAGTTGGATTAGGATCATCATTAATTAGGTTACATTAATCTTAGTTCAATAGTTTTTTAAAATTAGGTTTGACCTAGTCAAATTGGAGAGTCCTAGTTGGATTGGGACTCTCCCTCTCTCCTTTGCGCCACCTAGCCCATGCCACTTCTTTTATTTTTGCCCCCTTTTGAGTTTTGCATGAGATTACTCACACCTAAGATGGGTTCCATGCCTAACTTCCTCTTGATTTTGGAAATAAGTTTGAATTGGTTAAACTTAGCAAGTTGTTTTACTTTGGACTCTATTTGATAGAGTTTTACAACTCCCAACTACTATCTCTTGGAAGGTGCCAAATAAAATCAGATTAGATCTGATTTTACATGTAAAAGGAATGAATATTGGCATGAAATCTTGTTTCCCATGCACAAGAAAAGATGGGTGGCATCCAAGAGTGGGACGCCCCCAAGTTTCTCTCTCTTGACTTTTCCAAGTTGAGTATTTGATCCAATCTTAGACTCTCTTGGGATGCCTCCTTTATATGGGCTTTTAGTGTGAAAAAACCTAATGGAATTCATGCAAAAATATGAGGGAGGGTGGAGAGGTTGGCGCTCCAATATTGTGGGTTTGGAGACTTCTTTAGGACATAAATTGTTGATGTCTTGTTAAGAGAAAAGAAAGAGAAGAAGGTCTTCTCCAAGGATTTTTTTCAAAGCTTTTTCTTCTCCATGTTTTGAATGTTTATTCCATGAAAAAAATCAAAAAAGAGAGAGAAAAAAGGGGGCATAAGGAAGTGGTGAGAGGAGAGTCTCCTCCTGTTGGGGCATGAGGTTCCTTTAGGACAAATCTAAGGTTTGTCCTGTTGAGAGAAAAGGAAGAAAAGATGGATCTTCTCTTAGAGATATTTTCTTGTGCCTTTCCTTCTTCTTTTTGAAAGATCAAAGAGTTAGTCTTCTCTCTCAATCTTCCTCCAGATTTTCCTTTCTTGGAAGATCCAAGAGATTTAAAGATTGAAAATTAGATTGACCATCAGGAGGGATCCGTAAGAAGCTAGCACTTCATGCAGATCTTCATTTGATAAATTTTTAATCAGCATGACAGTCTCATGTGTACAACCTATAGAGGCTGGACAATCTGTGTGCCTCCGAGCAATGAAGACAACCATGGATTTCAGCTGCAATATTCTTGACCCATGTAAAGATAAAGAGATTCGATCTCTTCTAAACCTAGATATGATCTAAGATTTTCTAGATATGATCTATGGTATTGATATGATCAGTACCATGTTATTTTTATTTTTAGGTTTATATTTGTATCTTGACATGTCATAAATCCTAGATGTAGGGTTTAGTAATTTAATTATTAATAGATTAATTAGATTAATCTATGTCTTCTACTGTGTTCAATTTTGAAAAAGTTTTGAAAGACATGTATGAAATCCTGCATAATTTTTCAATAATTTCTTAGTAGGTACTGAAATCCACATAGATTGCATATAAGCTCGACTTTAGCCAATCAAGCCATGTACATCTATGAATAGGTTCATAACCAATTATTTTTTTAAATAATTTTTAGTAATTTAATTTTACTCTAAAATATTAATTAGTAGGCTTTGGCCTCTACTAAAAAGATTCGATTAGATCCAACTATTAACATGATCATACTTGATCCATCTAATCAATGAATGATTAAGGCCAACTTTGGTTAGTCAGTCTAACCACCATTTAGAGAGATACGGTCAAGAAATCATATTATGAATGATAATTTTAATAGTCAATAAGCATCGAGCCTTTGGGCCTCCAATGATTATTAAGCTAGTGGACCCATTATCACTCAACTTAATGGTTTATGATTTAGTTATCACCATAACTATTTTATTTTTAAGAATCTAATAATTTTAAAGAATTTGATTAATTTATTTTAGAAAAGAAAGTCAAAAAAATCAGCTAATCATGATCCTTCCACTGACTTCACCAAGTCAGATTAATGGAGACCATAGATTGGCTAGTCTAGGAGCATCTAAATCAGTCATACTGATTTACCTAGCTGATATGGGTTAGCTTGAATTCTCAAGTGATCTGATCAAAATATAACTTCAACAAAAAAATCAGGTAAGTAAGATTGGTAGAAGAAATATGTCATTAACTCATTAAAGATCGAATCAATATGAGTAACTCTCAATTAAAGACCATCAGTTATAAACTACTAGACTTATCTTAGACACCAACTGGTTAATTAGTTTCAATTAGATCTACCTAATAGTTTGGGCTAGACCGTTTAGCCAAGAATCAAGTCTATTTGATTTTCGTTAAAGATATGGACTTGATCAACTACAACTATTGTAATTGATTTATAGAGGTCTTGACCTAATCTAAGATAATATTTGATTAGATTTAGTTAATTCTTTAATTAAATCTATACTTTAATCTAAGCTTAAATCTAACCCAATTAATGGATCTAATTTACTCTAATCCATTAACCCAAATGTTATTATTTTTGACTTAGGATCTTCAAATCATAATCCTAGATGCTAATCAAACATCTCTTAATTCTTAATTGAGTTTTGGCTGAGGGTTGGGGTTTGGCATTTCAAAAATAATTTTTAGATTTATAAAATATTTTTATAATTTGGTTCTATTAATCAGTTGCATGTTTGATTCATAATTGATATGCAAATAATAAAATCATGAATCTACCTTAGATCTAATCTAAACATATTCATGAAATTCAAATTGAAATAATTTCAATTCTAATGAATCATAAATTACTTTATATCAAATCTAACACATTTATGATCATAAAATTTATGTTGAGACACTTTCAATTCTAATCATAAATTTCTTAGATCACATCTAATATTTTATATTAAGTTTTTAGATTAGCATGTACTAGGATAATTTTTTCACTATAAGGGATAAATCTTATAGCAAAATAATCTTATAAGATCAGTCCATGCAATCTAAATTTATTATTTTTAAATTTAAATAATTTTAAATTTAATAAATTATAAATTAACTTAGATCATATCTAACATATTTATGATTAAAATTTAGATCAGTATGAACTAGAACAATCTTTTCACTATAAGAGACAAACCTTATAGCAGGACAACCTTATAAGATTAGTCTGTGCCATCTAAATATTTAATTTTAGATTAGAATTTAGATTTAATCTAAATAATTAATCTAAAATATGCATAGAAATCATGTTAAAAAGATCTAGGCTATAATACCAATTGTAGGAAAAACTAGGGTTTGCTAGCATATATTTTGAAAATTTTTTAAAATATGAACAACGAAAGCAAGAGATTAATCATATTAATCTATAAAATATGCAATTAAATCCTAGATCTAAGATATTATGACATTAATTATGTATGCATTAAATCTAAAAATTAAATATAAAAGAAAAGACAAAGATGTTGATCACATGAACATCACACAAATCTAGATCTTATCTAGACATACATTGAGATCGAATCTTAAGACCTTTTTATGGGTCAAGATCTTCATTAGCTGATCTGAGGCTGAGATTGTAGCTTTGAGCTGCACATGCATCCGACCTCTATAGAAAGTCCACATGAAGCCTCGATCTTGGTTTGAAGTCCAATCTCTGGAAATTAGTATAGTGTGCCAGCACTATACTGATTCTTCTTTTGATGGTCGATCATGAATCTCTTTCTTCAAGTTGCTTGAACCTTCCAAGGACTAAAAGGAGATTGGAAGGATATGAGAGAGGTCTTCTTCCTCACCTTTTTCTCTCAAAAGTTTGCGGAAGAAGATCTAAAAGAAAACCTAGAGAAGACCTTTCTTCTCTTTTGCTTTTCTCTCACCAAGACAACAAATTTGTGTCCTTACAATAGCCCACGCCCAAGACCCTCTTGCACCCAAGGAACCCATGCCCAAAATTCTCTCTCTAAAGTATAATTGCTATAGATAAATCATGCCCAAACACCCTTTAAATAGAGAGATAGAGAGGAGTCTTTATCTAGGTCAAACACCTAGAAAGGAATATCCGAATTGGACAAGAATTGGGGCGCCCAACTCTTAGGCGCCTCCTCCCTTTTTCTATGGAAGTGGTGCACAAAACTTCATTATTCTCCACCAAGATTAGGTTGTTTGGTGCCTTCCATAGAGAGAGTTCTGGTTTTATAAAACTCTATCAAATAGAGTTTGAAATCAAAACTAATTATCAGTTTTGACTTGGTCCAAAACTTAATTACTAACTAAGGAAGATATGGGCACATGGGGTGGCATGTTCTCTCTAGGCGTGAGAGATCTCATGCCAAAACTCATGGAGAGATGGCATGGGAAGGCTAGGTGGTGCAAGGGAGAAGTCCTAATCAAACTCGGACTTCATGTTTTAACCTAGTCAAAGCAATTTTTTAACCTAATTAAAATAGATCTTGGTGCAACCTAATTAATGATGTTCCTAATTTAATTAAGAATAATTAAATTAGATTAAATCTAATTTAATTTTAATTTTAAATTCTAATCAAATTAGTAATTAGGTGCACTCAAGTTCTAATTCAACTAAAAATTATTCTTTCTTACAATTGGCTTATCCTATAAACTAATTGGACTTGATCTAATCAAGCCCAAACCAAACCTAATTGAATCTTATTCAGTTAGACTCAATCTCAACCCTTAAGCTCAATCAAATTAAGTCAATTAGCAATTCGATTGCTAATTAATCCTTTTATAACACTTGCACAAGGTCAAACATCAATCATCTTAATTGTTTGACTTAGAATGATTCTCAATCATTGTTCAACCATCTGATCAGATCGAAACCTTTAATGTGTATGACTTTATAGGTTCAAATCTAAGTTGGTAGTATAAAAATAAATTTTTATACCAATTGAAGTGATTACCTAGTAATGGTACCTAGTGATCGGATAGGTCGAATGTTTAGAGCAACACTCTTAGAATCCATGTAGATATGATTTTCATATGATTCATCCTCTTCATCATGAATGCTTATAGGATGACTCAGGATTTAACTATCAGTTCTGATTAGATCATCTACATTATATTTTAAAATACGAAATCTATTATATAGATTATCCTGATCAAGATTTTGCTAAATTAAAATATTGCGATACATTATCTTTAAACTCTTGAAGTGATCACTCACCAATTTCACAAGTACTTGACTATGCCCAAAAACTTTTCATCATTGAATTAGAAATTCAAGTAGTCTGGCACCAAAGCATAGAGAATTGCTTGGAAGTCACCATGGTGATCTCAAGTCCAAGAGACATTTATACCTATATCCCATCAGAGCAACTCTTGATAGCAAAATGCTCCAAAGTTGATCATATTCAGTAATGATGTACCTCTACATCTCACATGTATGCCATACCAGTATCTTTGTACTCCTTCATTAAGAAGATAACCAATCTATATGGCACACAATATTCTATACTCGATAAATTAGCATCCTAGTTAACAACATATCATTTGATCATGAACAAATTTAAGGACTAATTGATAAATCTTCTTTTTATCGAATCTAAATAGTTCTAATGACTTCATCATAACACAGAAGTTCGTTAGAAGATGTAGACTTATGGTGAAAGAATGTCAAAATAAACTTTTATTTATAATAAATTATTTATATTTATAAAAGATAGCACAACTATCAATAGGCTGATGATTAGCTTTGGGATAAAATTTTTTAATAGTTGCACATGCCAATCGCACGATTAATAGCTCAAGTCGCTAGTCTAGGGCATGGCCCAAATTGGATTCGGCCTAAAATAAAATGAGTCTCTATATTTGACTCCTATTGAGATTTTTATGATCGAACCAACTATAGCATCTCTTGACTCTTCTTGGGTAATTTCAGAATCAACTAGTTCTTTAATCATAATCTCTTCTAAATTTGATATAGTATCCATATGATCAAGCTTCTTTTATGCTAAATTTTCTTTCAAACTTGGTTGATGCTAGAGCTAATCTACCTTGCCATGCTCTAAGTTTTCAAAGCATAATCCAATCTCTAATTGATCAACCTCTTGCTTTAGTTCTTCATCTTTAAACTAATGATGTTTTTCTTTTTAATTTTTTGAGAAAATATGGAATCAAAACCCTCTCATTAGGTAACTTTTGTTTGAGAACATCTTCATTTCTCACTGCTAGATCTTGAGCGGAGTGCTACAAGAATATCTTATTTTTGCTTTGGTTCCATATGTGTTGGGTATGGAGATAATTTTTTATCAATCCATATAACTTAGATAATCCACATCATTTGATCTTTTAGATTTTAGATTTCATTTTCTTCTTCCAACCTCATTATCAAGAGTATCTATTGTGTGTGTATGTGTGTGTGTGCGTGTGTGTATTTTGGGTTGACTTAGGTCATATCAAATTGGTTTGAATCAGCTTTCTAAAAACTAAAATAAAAATAAAACCAAATTTATATAAAAAAATTGATATAAACTAAACCAAAGAGATCAATTGGCTTGGTGTGTGTGTGTGTTTTGGGTTGACTTAGATCATATCAAATTGGTTTGAATTAGCTTTCTGAAAACTAAAATCAAAATAAAACCAAATTTATATAAAAAAAACTGATATAAACTAAACCAAAGAGATCGATCAGCTTGGGCTGGTTTTAAGGTTTGGCTAGTTTTTTGCACCCTCCTAATTTTGGAACCCAATTCCAGTATATTGAAGAGCCTTTTGAATGTGAAGGTTTAATTTTGAACACCTTTCTTAGTATCTTTTCCATTGTAAATATCTCACAAATTAATTAATTAGTTGGTAGTCATGTAGAATTTCTAATTATCTTTGAAAATGCATAGAGTTGGGACTTGCTCCATCCTATACTAGACTTACATAATAATAATTGTAGAGTTTGAATTTAATACACTACAATAAAAATAACTTTTGGCGGCAAATCACTCATAGTATTTCTTGTTATATACCACTAAATTCTTTTATTTTGCTATTATAGTAAAAATATTGTTATCTTTCAATAAGTATTTTTATATTAGTAGTACTTTATTATAAATGCTTCCATAAATTTATATTTTATAGCATATAACTCGAAGTGATGGAAACTAGAATTGTTATTATAATATTTAATTAATTTTTTGATAAATAATATCATGATTGTATAGCATTTTAAAAAATTACCACTAAATATTAAATTGTTAATTTTAATAAAGCTTGGTTTAATTAGTTATACCGATCCCATCAAATATGTTATAGTGTGTGTGTATTCTTAGCATTACTATATATAGGTCATTGGTTTGATCAGACTTTTATTACATATTAAGAATAAAAATATTTAAGATAAAAGATATAATATAATAATATTAACATTGCTTGCATGAGAAGTCATTATTACTTTTTATTATAGAATTAATAAAAGTAATCATGAATTATCTATTCTTAAAGAATTTGTGAAAAAAATTATATACGAATATGGAGATGCACAAAAGTTAATTTTGAAATATTTTTGACAATTTAACCTTAAACATAATTATTAGATAAATTAAGTGCAATTGTTATTTTGTGAAAAATAAAAAGGATTTTTCAAGATTAAAATATCAAATATTAAATATACATCAACTAGTTATTTAATAATATGAACTTATGTTAATAAGTTAGATAAATTATTTTTATATACTAATAATACAAGTTGTAGCTTATAAGTGGTTAAGAGCTTGCAATTTGAACAAGAGATCACTTATTTGAATTCTCCCTTAGCTCCAATTCTAGAATATATAGTTTATTTTTGATAATTATTATTAGTATATATAAAATACCAATTTTAAAACTTTAAAGGCACTTACATGTGATGAGATTGAAACTTTAACGGCACTTACATATGCCACTAAAATAAAAATCTTTATCAATATTTTTTAGAAAATACTGATAATAAATTGTAGATACTATCTTAAGATGGTACATAAAAGAATGCTACAAAAATATTGATAAAGATATTTGCCACATTCTTTTTAGCTTATAGCAGCATTTAAAAATGCCACTAATAGCTATTTTTATTGTAGTATCTAGTCTTAAAAAAGTTTATCCAAGATTTGCTTTTACCACCTTACTAAAATTTGGCATTCAATGCTCTAGGTAGTTCTAAGGTCAATAATACCAAGAATAGATGGCAATCTATTAAGATATTATGTGACATGCACTCACAATTCATGATCAACTATCAATCTGAGAACATTAGGTAGGAGAAAAGTAGAAATTGAATTGAACTAGTTTCAAAATTTAACCTTACCCATTTGTACACTAATAGCTTGCAATCACATAACTAATGAGATGGATTATAATTACTCAGTCAATGTGAAAATGATGCTAGTGAGAATCTATATGCAGCGTAAGAGCCTGTTTTAAAGTGGGCTTGGTCTGGCTTAGGTTGGCTTGAACTTGGGCCATCGGGGATGCCTAGCACATGATGGGGGATGAACACTCTTGATTAGTCTTCATCTTCCCTGAGTTTATCAAGAAAGATGAGTCCTAGAGCTCATTGGACTCTGGTGAAAGCCTTAGGATCATCTATATGTAAAAGGCTCTCATCTTTTCTCTCTATGCATTGCTCCTAATCCTCAAACAATTGTTAGCAAGATCCATCTCATTCCCTTGATTTCTCCATTGAGTGTGCATGGTGAGCCATGGTCAATTTGCCATTGGAATAAGGTAACCTACCCCAACCACTCTTCTATACCTATTCCCATATACCTTGGTCACCATCAATAGCCAATTATCATCGGCGGTAACTAGATTCAAATTCACTTTTTTTATTTCTCTCTTCTTCTTTTGCTAGACTACCTGCCATTGTCGGACATGGCAATGGTCGAATCACCATGGTAGTTTCCATAGTTATCGATTGCTGCAGGTCACTGCTAGGAATGTGGTAGGCCCAAAAGCCCTCGTTCTTCATCTCTTTTGAGAAGAGAACCATGGTTCTCTCTCTTCTTGCTTTCTCTCTTTCTCTCTATTTCACTTTCCTCTCTTTCTCTCTCTTTGTTACTCTTTCTCTCACTAGATGCCTTAATGGGCTCGAGGAAAGGACTCAATATCTTGTAGACTGGTTGACCCATGAAAGGTCTTGTCTAGCATTGTGCAACTTTAAGATCTGATCTAGTATTGCATAACTCGGGTTTCTTGGTTGGTGTTATGCAGCCCAAGGAGGAGAGTTCTGAATTGTTATATTTATCTTCCACGACCCACGAATATTCAAGATTATTTTAATATTAAGGTTTGATTCTTTAGGTGAATGATCATCTAGGCAAGAAGGTATTAAGTAAAACACTTCTTCCAAGTTCATAGATTGAGGAGCGAGCCCATGTTTACCATACTTGAGTCTGAAACCGGTAGAGATAAGGATCTCTATATATAATTACATATATTTATGTATATATTTTTGTCTCATGTATCATGATTTTTGATTTTATACCAGATGATTATTGTTTGCCGCATGGTTTACTAATGTGAATATATAATATCTTATAACTACTACAAGAAATTATATTTTATACTAATAATTTTGAAAATTATGATTAAAGGTCTATATTGTTGTGATATAGAGTTATTTGGATATTGCTAAATATTTAATGTTACGATGATACCTTGTAAGAACAATTTTTTTTGATTAAATAGAATTTAATTGGTGTGTGTATGTGTGTGTGTGTGTAGTATGATAATAGCTATTTGTTGTTGAAATAAAATTTGCCATCTATATATCATTGTATAGCTAATATTTTTTATTGTTAATTATCTATAATTTAATTTTATGATAAATTACTATCATTGCAAACTAATTTCGGTTGTTCATGATAATAATATTTTATTATTAAATATATATTCAAACTATTTAGGAAAAGATATTGCATATAGGGCTAAATATGGGCTATATTTTAATGGGCTAAATATGGACTAAATATATATTCTATCTATACTTAACAAATTTTGCTTGGCTAAGATCCTGTTTGAGATTGCTATTAGTATTAAAGCTTTTAGAGTTTTTGAAAGTAGAATTTTTGAGAAATAGAGCTTTTAAAAGTAGAGTTTTGATAAAAAATTTTTGCTAATTGATAACTATATTTTTGAAATACTATAGAACTTTAACATATATTTGGTAATCAAACTACTAAAATACTTTTGGTATGACAAAATGATCATAACAGACATTACATAGTAAAATATATAAAAAATTATAGAGACATTCTCTAAGTTTAGATGTTTAACACTTTAACTCCAAAAAAAATTAAAAAGTATTAACTAGCCAACAAAACTTTATATTTGTTCTAATATGGCCCAACCATCTATCTCTATTAGAAAACATTATCATGTGAGGATCATATGATGGTAACTAATTTTTTATAAAATTTAAGAACTATCCTTTCCACTAATTTTGCAAGAGGGTGTTGTTTTGGTGGAAATTGGAAAGGAAGTACTTTGAGATCTATCCTAGTAGATGAATAATTATTTAAGATCAATGCAAATAGGTGAATGATAGAGGATCAAATACTTTAAAATCTATGCAGATAAATATCTGACAAAAGAGGGAGTGCGCTAAAATTTGTGCAAGTATATGAATGATAGTAGATATATAGAGTACTTTGAGATCTATACATGTGAATAGATGATAGATGATAGAGTATAGTATGTTTTGAAATTTGTACATATGAATGGATGATAGAAGATGAAATGCTTTAACATATGTGTAAATAGATGGATGATGGATGATGGACTATTTTGAGATTTATGCAAGAAGATAGATAACAAAGGTGAAGGGAAATCCTGATTTTCCGGTCCAGGTTCGTCCAGATCTGATCAGATCAAGAGATATATTTCAAAAACTTTTCTCTTGATCCCAATCAGATCTTGATATGTTTTAGATCTGATTCTTATTATTTTAATAAAATAAAATAAGATAAATTAAATCAAATTTAATTTACCTAATTTGGGTAATCCTATTATCCTGTAGATGATCCTGATTGCAGCGGAAGGTTCTGGATCTAGCCACGCAAGCGCCTGGCCTCTATCGATATCCACTTGGATTGGATCTGGAGATCCTCTTCTTCTCTATCATGCCTCCAAAAATCAGATCTAGATCTGATCTGGAGGATCTTCAAAACTCCTTTTGAAGATCAGCAGTCGTCCTTTGCAGCAGTGCAGCCTTCTTCTTTTGATCGCCTTTCCTTGATCTGAATCGCACCAACCAAAGTCCAAAACCTCTTTTGGACGTGGAGAGCAAGGGGAGAAGAAGCTATGGCGTGGAGGAGGAGGGGAGAGGCAGCCTTGGGGCGTGGGGTTTCTCAATTGAATTGCATTAGAATCTGAGTTGGGCGCAGGATCTTATTTATAGACTAAGCGTGATCCAACTCCTCTTCCTCCCAACCAATCACGACCCTTTGTGAAATCAGATCTAAATCTGATTGGTGGGAATAGAGACCCCTGAATTCCTCCTTAGAGGATGCCTAAGACCAGTCAAAGTTGGTTCTTAGAAGAACTCTAATTGGAATCCAAAAAGGAGATGGAGTCCTTGTCCAACAAGGACTCCTAGGCGCCTCCTACTTGGGCTCACGCCACCCTTGGCATGCGCCCTTCTCCTTGCCAGGTTTTGGTAGGGGGACAGTGTTAGATATATATGCCCTAGAAGCCAGAATTGGCTGACACTTGTAATACACTTCTAGGGGCAAAATTATAATTTTGACTATAATTAATGAAATGGGTTATTTTCTATCACACATGTGTATTTAGTGTCTGTGATACATCCTTTGAGTTAATGGTAATGATAATTCATATTTTCAAGAGTTGAAAATTTAAGACATGAATAATCATTATTAACTCATAAACAGCTCCCGACCATAGGATCATCACGAGGATGGTGATTGATCCGGAAGGTTGGTGTACGATCGCTTCTCTTTAGTAGATGAGTCTTGAGTCTACGGTGTGGAGACACCGGAGCGAGAGTACAGGTACTCGTTAGAGAACGAGGGCACTGAGCGTGACCACCTCGAGTAGTCATTAGGAAGTCTACCTTCTCGTCAATGACTGACTCGATGCTGCAGTAGTGTGTCTGGTTCTTTGACCTGAGATGCATCGGCAGTTCACCTTGAGGGTGTTATAGTTTGACTACACCATTACTCGGTCTCCTAGCCATATGGAACCCTGAGGTGTATGTTGGCTATAGCATGTTCATTGTAGGAACTGGATTGCATCAAGATGGAATCTATCTACCTCGGTGGTAGAGGAGTAGCCCTATGATGATCATGAGAATCAAGTCCAGAAATCCATGGCCATGGTAGAGTGAAATAATAGAAAGAGTTTCTATTTAGATTTTCACATTGGACTCGAATCGAATGATTACATCATATGACAGAGACTAGGGTTTGACGAGTTCACCTTAACCCTAATCTGATCGGGGCTCAAGATAGAAGAACTTGAATCACACAGGTAGCTGCACCAAGAGGTTCGCATTCAGCTCTGATGGGTTGCCACCATATACTGCTAGGTGTCACTGGTGGATTTTGGGAGCAATTAGAATGATTTAGATGATCGATCATTCTAGCTGTTCGAATCAGAAGAGTTCTGATCCATCGAAAGGAGTTTCGATGATGTCTATGATAGAGATCATGACATATCCCATTACCATACAGAACTGAACCTAACTGGGTCACACAAACAAGGGTTTGAATCTGGTGATCATCAATTGAACTGATCTAGTTCAATTGATCTGAATGAGATTCAATTAGGTTCAAGGAAAATCGTGCTAGCACTCGATTGAACCTAACGTTCTTCTTTTACTATCATAAATAAGTTGTCCTGACTGAGCCAAAGGAGTTTGTGCTCAATCAGAGGCCTTCATATGGTCTGACTGGAGGTTGTCCAAGTCAGAAATAGGTTGTCTTATTTGTAAGACATTACCTGCCATTTTTGGTCACCTGCCATTTCTTGTTCTTTGACTTTGGTCAAAAGTCTACCTTTGACTGGTCAAACGTTGACCATTGACCCTTTGACTTTTGACCACATGTCATGCACCTATTGGAGAGCTGGTGGGGGCCTGTCCCCCTGCCAGAACCTGGCAAGGAGAAGGGCGCACGCCAAGGGTGGCGTGAGCCCAAGTAGGAGGCGCCTAGGAGTCCTTGTTGGACAAGGACTCCACCTCCCTTTTGGATTCCAATTCAGAGTTCTACTAAGAATCCAGTTTGACTGGTCTTAGGCGCCCTCTAAGGAGGAATCCAGGGGTCTCTATTCCAACCAATCAGATTTAGATCTGATTTCACAAAGGGTTGTGATTGGTTGAGAGGAAGAGGAGTTGGATCACAAGCTTAGTCTATAAATAAGACCCTGCGCCCAACCCTAATTCTAATGAAATTTAGAGACCCCATGCCCCAAGGCTGCCTCTCCCCTCCTTCTCCATGCCATAGTCTCTTCTCCCCTTGCTCTCCACGTCCAAAAGGAGTTTTGGACTTAGGTTGGTGCGATTCAGATCAAGGAAAGGCGATCAAAAGCAAGAAGGCTGCGCTGCTGCAAAAGGACGACTGCAGATCTTCAAAAGAGTTTTGAAGATCCTCCAGATCAGATCCAGATCTGATTTTTGGAGGTGTGATAGAGAAGAAGAGGATCTCCAGATCCAACCCGAGTGGATACCGGTAGAGGCCAGGCGCTTGCGTGGCTAAGATCCAGAACCTTCCGCTGCAATCAGGATCATCTACAGGGTAATAGGATTACCCAAATCAGGTAAATTAAATTTGATTTAATTTATCTTATTTTATTTTATTTATTAAAATAATAAGAATCAGATCTGAAACATATCAAGATCTGATTGAGATCAAGAAAAAATTTTTGAAATATATCTCTTGATCTGATCAGATCTGGAACGAACCTGGACCGGGAAATCAGGATTTCCCTTCAACTGGTATCAGAGCCATGGTTCTAAAAATTATTTAGATCTGATTTTAATTTTATTTTAATTAGAAAATAAAGTGATTTTCAGATGTCACATGAGATGTGATCAGATCTGAAATCAGAAAAAATTAAAATTAAATGATTTGGATCTAAGAACATTGAAGATATGCATGACTAGTTCTAGAATAGAATAGTTCTATAGAATAGTTTTGCATGTCTTTGATTTAATCTGATTAAATCATATTTTAGATCTTCTTATTTACTATTTTTTGATATTATAAGTGTTATAATAACATCTGATAAATAGCAAATAAAAATTATTTAATTTTAAATATCATATGAGATATGATTGATGCATGTCTAGACTAGTTGTAGAATAGTTCTACATAATTGTCTAGATTAGAATTTATTTTGATTAGATCAATTTAAATCTAATTTTTTAGATTATTATGAGATAATTTAGATCTGAAAACATGCATGATTATGATACATGAGATGTATGCAAAATATGCCATGATTAGATCTAAATTTGTATATGAGATATATGATATAGATCTGATAACTGTTTTGTAGTATTGACATGTTCCTGATTAAGGCGTTCCTCTTGGCCGTCCGGTCATAAGAACGAAGAAGAAGGGTTTAAAGGCCCTCTCTTCCCATTCGATGGGGTGTTCTTATGATGTGTAGGGGTGCTGCGTGTTCGTCCTTAATCAGAAACCCAAAACTTACTTTCTGCAAAACCCTAGATCCTGAAACCCTAGGATTTATTGTGCATATTTTGTTTATGAACCCAACTTAATTAAGAATTAAGTTTATGGAAATATTAATTAGGTCTAAAATTGAGAATTTCAGATCTAAGACATATTCATAATACTGGGTTCGGGCTTGGGTAGCTCAATTAGGTCTAAGCGGTTGATCAAACCGAATCAAGAGTTGGTTAGATGGGATCAACAATGCTTAAATTGACCAGCCTAATAGGATTAAGTCTGGGTCAAGATCGAGCCACGATCAAGCAAGACCTAATTAGGCTCAGAGGTTAGAGTCTGGATTGTAGGCTAACCCAATTGGTTCTGACTCAACAATTTGGTGTCTAAGGTAAGTTTGGCACAGACGACCGACTGGTTTTTAATTGGAAGCTACTCGACCTGAATGCGTTCTTGTACGAGTTAATGGCATATTCCTTCCACCGGTCTCACTTACCTGGCCATATCTGTTGACACAGTTCTGATCTGAGGTGGTCAATAATCCGAGCTAACCCATGCCACTAGGTTAGTCATAATTGTTATGACTAAGCCAAGTCTAGTTTAATGAGACCTGAATCAATTCTCCCTAAGAAAAGATTAAGTCTGAGGTCTTCCACCATTGTAGATGTGCGGGCCCTTCTCGGGGTTGATTGTTCTCGGCTGGATACAGTGGCTCAGTTGCACCGGGAAGATGCAACCATGTCTATTAGGCATTGGATGCTATGGGCTGGAGGATGAGTTGGGCTCAATATTTCGGATACGGTGAGAGACCTCAATTAGGAACCCAGTCTATGCAAATGGTGGGTCTGACTTAACTAAGGAGTGGATCAATATTTCCGGATACGGTGAGATTCATGAATTAGAGACCAAGTTTGGGTGCACCATGATTAGAGAATCATTGAACAAGAGTTGTTCACTCATTGGCTAACCCATCACCAATAACTGTTAGGTGAGGTGATGAGTCAGTTGGTGAGACCGCACCACCCACTAGAAATCATTCAATCGTGGAGATTTTTCGCATCTCTACAGAGGGAGTGTAGGGATCCGAGAAAATAGTGGGAGCTAATTTGTTTAAAAATAAAATCCCTAAACAAATTGGTCAAGTCAAAATTACAGTATCTAACTAGAATCTTTGACTCTCTACAGGAAAAATGTCTGCGTCCAACCCATTGGCACGTATCCTAGACACACATAGACTGACTGGACCCAATTATAAAGATTGGCTCAGGAACTACAAAATTATTTTGGGTTCAGAGAAGTTAACCCATGTTTTGGACCAGGACCCTCCCACCTTACCAGCCCGTCCATCCACTGTTGAACAGAGAGCGTCTCTGGAAAAATGGATTGACGAAGATAATAAGGCCAGATACTACATGTTGGGCTCGATGTCTGATGAGCTCCAGCGCCAACATGAAGATATCGGGACTGCTCGCCAAATGTTGGCTTCACCTACAGGAGATGTTTGGTGAACAGAGTCGCGCAGCCAAATATCAAGTCACAAAATGACTTTTTAAGGCTAAGATGCGTGATGGGCAGTCAGTCCAAGATCACTGTCTGACAATGATCAAGGACATGGAAGAGCTTGAGAAGCTCGGTGTGAAGTTGGACTTGGATCTGCAGAACGATATTATTCTGCAATCCTTGACTGATGCATATGGGCAATTCATCATGAATTACCACATGCATAAACTTCAAAATTCCTTGGCCGAGTTAATGAATATGCTGGTTACCGCTGAGCTTTCTATGAAAGGTTCTAAAGGCTCAGTTCTTGCTATGGAACGGACTTCTTCCAAAAGAAAGTCTTATGGAAAGAAAAAGAAGTCTGTGAAAAAGCAAAAGGTGGAAGGATCAAAGAAGAAGAAGGCAGAACCGAAGAAAAAGGCCGATGGCAAAGGAAAGTGTTTCCATTGCAACAGCGACGGCCATTGGAAGCGGAACTGCCCTACTTACCTGGCCACCCTGAAGAACAAGAAGGAAGGTCCTTCTGGAGGTATGCTCGTTATTGAGTCTAACCTTACGGTTTCTTCTGCATCCAGTTGGGTGCTTGACTCTGGTTCTAGTGCTCATCTGTGCACTTCTATGCAGGGTCTTGAGGATAGCAGGAGGCTGAGGGATGGAGACATGATCCTACGCGTCGGTAATGGAGCAAGAGTTGCTGCAGTAGCCGTGGGAACATACCCTCTTCGATTACCATCTGGTTTAGACTTAGTTTTAAAAGACTGTTATTATGTGCCTGCAGCTAGCAGGAATTTGATTTCTGTTTCATGCTTAGCACAAGAAGGTTATGTGATCACCTTCTTTAAGGACCATTGTAACATTCTTTATGAAAGAAATAAAATTGCAAATGGTTTCCTTATTAATGGTCTTTATCAGCTACATATTGATGTACCTATTTTAACTATCGAGCAAAACGTGAATGCCAAACGACCTAGGGATAGTCCAAACGACAGATATCTATGGCACCTGAGATTAGGTCATATAGCAGAAGATAGGATTAACAAATTGGAGAAAAATGGGCTATTGAGTCCATTGACTTTTGAGTCATATCCAACTTGTGAATCTTGTCTTCAAGGCAAAATGACTAAACTCCCTTTTGTTGGACATGGGGAGAGGGCCACAGATCTCCTTGCCCTAGTACATACTGATGTGTGCGGCCCATTTGATGTGCCGGCTAGAGGCAATTTTGTCTACTTCATTACCTTTACCGATGATCTGTCTAGGTATGGGTATGTGTATCTTATGAGACACAAGTCTGAAGCTTTTGAAAAGTTCAAAGAATTCAGACATGAAGTAGAAAAACAAACTGGAAAAACCCATTAAGGTTCTTCGATCAGATCGAGGAGGTGAATACCTTAGCCGGGAATTCCTAGACTATCTTAAGGAAAAATGGCATAGTCTCTCAATGGACTCCACCAGGAACACCTCAACTCAACGGGGTTTCAGAATGGAGAAATCGGACTCTATTGGATATGGTTCGATCCATGATGAGCTTCACAGACCTCCCTGATTTTCTTTGGGGACATTCATTATTAACTTCAATCTATTCTACTGAATAGGGTTCCCTCTAAAACCGTTCCTACCACACCGTATGAGATATGGCACGGTAAGAAACCAAGTCTGAGTCATCTCAGAATTTGGGGTTGTCCGGCTTCATGTCAAAAGACAACAAGCGGACAAGTTAGAGTTTAGGTCCTTTAGAGCTCGATTCATAGGATATCCTAAAGAGTCATTAGGATACTATTTCTACATTCCAGAAGACCACAATGTGATTGTGAGTCGACATGCCATATTTCTTGAAAAAATAGTTTATTCAAGATAGTGGCATTGGAAAGCAGATTAAGCTTGATGAGAAAGTCTCACAAGCAGAACGAGCTAAGGACCAAGTGGAACCAAATCAGGTTGAGCCAATAAGAACACTACCTCCTCCACCTCGTAGATCGGAAAGAGTTTTCCCGTCCCCCTGAAAGATACTTAGGTATTATTTCAGAGGATGTAGAGGAAATGTTCCTCATAGGTAATGGTGCTCATGGTGATGATCCCAAAACCTACAACGAGGCGATATCAGATATCGACTCCGAGAAATGGCTTAGAGGCAATGAAGTCAGAAATTGACTCGATGCACTCAAACCAAGTCTGGACCTTGGTAGATCCACCAGAAGGTATAGTACCTATTGGGTGTAAATGGATCTTCAAGAGAAAGATTGGTGCAGATGGGAATGTGGAGACATTCAAGGCTAGACTGGTGGCAAAAGGTTATAGTCAACGCGAAGGCATTGACTATCAGGATACCTTTTCCCCAGTAGCTATGCTAAAATCCATCCGCACATTGCTTGCCTGTTGCAGCCTATTTCGATTATGAAATATGGCAAATGGACGTGAAAACGGCATTTCCTAAATGGATATCTTGAGGAAGATATCTATATGGAACAGCCGCTAGGTTTCACATCCAGTGATACTGATCACAAGGTTTGCAAGCTGCAAAGGTCCATATATGGACTTAAGCAAGCATCTCGGAGCTGGAACACTCGTTTCAATGATGTGATCAAAAAGTTTGGTTTCATCAAAAATGAAGAGGAACCATGTGTTTTCAAAAGGGTCAGTGGGAGCGCTGTTGTCTTCCTCGTATTGTACGTGGATGACATCCTCCTTATTGGGAATGATATTCCCATGTTGACATCAGTCAAGATGTGGTTGTCCAAGGAATTCTCCATGAAAGACCTAGGTGAAGCATCCTTTATTCTAGGAATTAAGGTCTATAGGGATAGACCGAATAGGATGCTAGGACTTTCACAGAAGATGTACATAGAGGAAGTACTAAAGAGGTTTAGTATGGAAAACTCTAAGAGGGGATTAATACCCTTCAGACATGGTATTCATCTTTCCAAGAAGATGTGCCCCAGCACACCTGAGGAAATAGAACGCATGAGCAAGATCCCTTATGCTTCTGCAATAGGGAGCCTCATGTATGCCATGCTATGTACACGACCTGATATAGCCCATGCTGTGAGTGTCACAAGCAGATATCAGTCAAATCCAGGTGAAGAACACTGGACTTCTGTGAAATGTATCCTTAAGTACTTGAGAAGAACTAAGGATATGATGTTGGTCTTTGGTAATGGAGAACTCCAAGTCCAGGGATACACAGACTCGGACTTCATGTCCGATATAGATGATCGAAAGTCGACATCTGGCAGACTGTTTGTGCTGGAAGAGTTCCAAGCAAACGGTGATACCATCTCATCCGCGATTACCTTGAGAAAGGTTACGTTGAGGTCAAGAGAGTCAACTCCGCAGATAATGTGGCAGACCCACTTACAAAGCCGTTGGGCCAGCAGAAGATCGAAGCCCACCTTGAGAAGATGGGACTTAGACTTGTAGCCAATTGGCTTTAGGACAAGTGGGAGATTGTTAGATATATGTGCCCTAGAAGCCAGAATTGGCTGACACTTGTAATACACTTCTAGGGGCAAAATTATAATTTTGACTATAATTAATGAAATGGGTTATTTTCTATCACACATGTGTATTTAGTGTCTGTGATACATCCTTTGAGTTAATGGTAATGATAATTCATATTTTCAAGAGTTGAAAATTTAAGACATGAATAATCATTATTAACTCATAAAACAGCTCCCGACCATAGGATCATCACGAGGATGGTGATTGATCCGGAAGGTTGGTGTACGATCGCTTCTCTTTAGTAGATGAGTCTTGAGTCTACGGTGTGGAGACACCGGAGCGAGAGTACAGGTACTCGTTAGAGAACGAGGGCACTGAGCGTGACCACCTCGAGTAGTCATTAGGGAAGTCTACCTTCTCGTCAATGACTGACTCGATGCTGCAGTAGTGTGTCTGGTTCTTTGACCTGAGATGCATCGGCAGTTCACCTTGAGGGTGTTATAGTTTGACTACACCATTACTCGGTCTCCTAGCCATATGGAACCCTGAGGTGTATGTTGGCTATAGCATGTTCATTGTAGGAACTGGATTGCATCAAGATGGGAATCTATCTACCTCGGTGGTAGAGGAGTAGCCCTATGATGATCATGAGAATCAAGTCCAGAAAGCCCATGGCCATGGCAGAGTGAAATAATAGAAAGAGTTTCTATTTAGATTTTCACATTGGACTCGAATCGAATGATTACATCATATGACAGAGACTAGGGTTTGACGAGTTCACCTTAACCCTAATCTGATCGGGGCTCAAGATAGAAGAACTGAATCACACAGGTAGCTGCACCAAGAGGTTCGCATTCAGCTCTGATGGGTTGCCACCATATACTGCTAGGTGTCACTGGTGGATTTTGGGAGCAATTAGAATGATTTAGATGATCGATCATTCTAGCTGTTCGAATCAGAAGAGTTCTGATCCATCGAAAGGAGTTTCGATGATGTCTATGATAGAGATCATGACATATCCCATTACCATACAGAACTGAACCTAACTGGGTCACACAAACAAGGGTTTGAATCTGGTGATCATCAATTGAACTGATCTAGTTCAATTGATCTGAATGAGATTCAATTAGGTTCAAGGATAATCGGCTAAGCACTCCGATTGATACTAACGTTCTTCTTTACAAATCCACAAATAAGTTGTCCTGACTGACCAAAGCGAGTTTTGTGCTCAAATCAGAGGCCTTCATATGTCTGACTGGAGGTTTCCAAGTCAGAATATGTGTTTGTCTTATTTGTAAGAACATTACCATGCCATTTTGGTCACATCTGCCATTTCTTGTTCCTTGACTTGGTCAAAAGTCTACCTTTGACTGGTCAATACATTGACGACTTGACCCTTTGACCTTTTGACCACATGTCAAACTTTGGTCTAGATCATGGTGCACCCAAATTTGGTCTCTAATTCATGAATCTCACGGTAATCCAGAATATTGATCCACTCCTTATTAAGTCAGACCAATATCCATTTGCATGACTGGGTTCCTAATTGGGTCTCTCACCGATCCAGAATATTGAGGCCCAACTCATCCTCCAGCCCATAGCCATACCAATGCCTAATTAAGACATGGTTGCATCTTTCGCGTGCAACTGAGGCCCAACTACCTGTATCCAATCGAGAACAATCAACTCCGCCGGAAGGGCACACCGCACATCTACAATGGGGAAGACCTCAGACTTAGTCTTTCTTAGGGAGAATTGATTTCAGGTCTCTAAACAAATTGGCTTAGTCATAACAATTATGGACTGAACCTAGTGGCATGGGTTAGCATCGGATTAATTAACCACCTCAGATCAGAACTGTGTCAACAGATATGGCCAAGGTAAGTGACGATGGTGGAAGGAATATCCAATTGAACTTTGCGTACAAGAATGCATTCAGTCGAGTAGCTTCTAATTAAAAAACCAGTCGGCGTCTATGCCAAACTTTACCTTAGACACAAATTGTTGAGTCAGAACCATTGGGTTAGCCTACAATCCAGACTCTAACTCTCAGCCTAATAGGTCTTGGCTTGATCGTGAACTCGATCTGACCCAGACTAACCTATTAGGCTGGTCAATTTAAGATTGTTGGATCCCCTTCAACCAACCTTGATTCGGTTTGATCAACCGCTTAGACCTAATTAGACCCTCAAGCCCGAACTCCAGTATTATGAATATGGTCTTATATTCGAATTCTCATTTTAAATCTAAATTTGATTTCCATAAACTTAATTTTATTAAGTTGGGTTCAAATAAACAAAATATGCACAATAAATCCTAGGGTTCAGGATCTAGGGTTTTGCAGAAAGTAGTTTTGGATTCTGATTAAAGGACGAACACGCACGCACCCCTACAGTTCATTAAGAACACCCCATCGAATGGGAAGACGAGGGCCCATTTAAACCCCCTTCTTCCATTCTTATGACCGGGACGGCCCAAGGAGGAACGCCTTAATCAGGAACATGTAAATCTACATAAACAAGTATAAGATCTGATATCATATTATGCTCATTATACGCAAATTAGATCTAATCAGGCCATTTTTGCACTACATCTCATGGTATCATAATGTATGCCATATTTCGAGAGTCTAAATTATTCTCATAATAATCTAAAAAAATTAGATATTACATGATCTAATCAAAATATAAATTCTATATCTAGATAATTATGGTAAGAACTATTTCTACATCAACTAGTCTAGTCATGCATCTAATCATATCTCATATATATTTAAAATTAAATACTTTTATTTGTATTTATCAGATGTTATTAGTAACACTTATAATTCAAAAAATAGTAAATAAGAAGATCTAAAATATGATTTTAATCAGATTATTAATCCAAAGACATGCAAAACTATTACTATACGAACTATTCTATTCTAGAACTAGTCATGCATATCTTCAATGTTCTTAGATCCAAATGCATTTAATTTTAATTTTTCTGAATTTCAGATTTGATCACATCTCATGTACATTTGAAATACTTTATTTTTTTAATTTAAATATAAATTAACATTAGATCAAAAATTTTAAACCCAGGCCTGGATACCAGTTGAAGGGAAATCCTGATTTATCTGGTCCAGGTTCGCTCCAGATCTGAATCAGATCAAAAGATATAATTTTCAAAAGACTTTTCTCTTGGATCCCAATCAGATCCTCGATATATACTTTAGATCTGATTCTTATTATTTATAATAAATAATAATAGAGATAAATTAAACTCATAATTATATATTCTACCTGATTTGGTAATTCCTGATTACCCGTAGGATGACCCGATTTGCAGCGGAAGGTTCCTGGGATCCTGAGCCACGCACAGCGCCTGGAGCCTCTACCGGGTATGCACACTATGGTTGAATCTGGCAGATTACCTCTTCTTCTCTATCATGTTTCCACCTCCAAAATCAGATCTAGATCTGATCTGGAGGATCTTCAGAAACTTCCTTTGAAGATCAGCAGTCGTCCTTGCAGCAGTGCAGCTTCTTTCTTTGATCGCCTTTCCTTGATCGAATCGCACCAACCAAAGTCCAAAACCTCTTTGGACAGTGGAGAGCAAGGGGACGAAGAAGCTATGGCGTGAGGAAGGAGGGGAGAGGTAGCCTTGAGGCGTGGGTTTCTCAATTGAATTGATTAGAATTTGAGTTGGTGGGCAGGGTCTTATTATTATAGACTAAGCGTGATCCAACTCCTCTTCCTCCCAACCAATCAATAACCCTTTGTGAATCAGATCTAAATCTGACTTGGTGGAAATAGAGACTCTCGTGGATTTCCTCCTTAGAGCGGTGCCTAAGGACCGATCATAGTTGGTTCCGTTAGAAGAAACTCTAATTGGAAATCCACAAAAATGAGATTGGAGTCCTTGTTCCAAAAAGGACTCCTATGGCTAGCACCCTAGCTGTGGCTCACGCCACCCTTGGCTGTTGCGGCCCTTCTCCTTGCCAGGTTCCTGCAGGGGACAGGCCCGCCACCACAGCTCTCCAATAGAGTGCATGACATGTGGTTCAAGAAGTCAAAGTATCATGGTCAAAACGTTTGACCAGTCCAAAGTAGACTTTTGACCAAAGTCAAAAGAACAAGAAATGGCAGATGACCAGAAAAATGGTGGTACATCTGTCTTATAAATAAGACAGACCTTCTCTAAGACTTGGACAACCTCCAGTTTAGACCATATAACGGCCTCTGGATTGGAGCACAAACTTCCTTTTGGCTCAGTCAGGACAGACTTTATTATGATAGCAAGAAGAAAGACGTTAGGTATACCAATCGAGGTGCTAGCACGATGTTCCTTGAACCTAATTGAATCTCATTCAGATCAATTGAACTAGATCAGGTTCAATTGATGATCACGCCAGATTCAAACCCTTGTTTGTTGACCCAGTTAGGTTTCAAGTTCTGTATGGTAATGGGATATGTGTCATGATCTCTATCATAGACAATCATCGAAACTCTTTTTGATGGATCAGAACTCTTCTGATTCAAAACGCTAGAATGATCGAGATCATTCTAAAATCATTCTAATTGCTCCAAAATTTAACCAATGGACACCTAGAAGTATATGGTGGCAAACCCCATCAAAAGCTTGAATGCGAACCCTTGGTGCAGCTACCTGTGTGATTTTAAGTTCTTCTATCTTGACCTCGATCAGATTGAGGGTTAAGGTAAACTCATCAAACCCTAGTCTCTGTCATATGATAATAATCATCGATTCGATCAATGTGAAAATCTAAATAGAAACTCTTTCTATTATTTACTCTGTCCGCCAGGCCATGGGCTTCAGAACTTGATTCTCATGATAATCATAGGGCTACTCCTCTACCACCTGAGGTAGATGATCCCATCTTGATGCAATCCAGTTCCTACAATGAAACATGTCATAGCCAACATACACCTCAGGATTTCATATGGCTAGGAGACCGAGTAATGGTGTAGTCAAACTAAACACCCTCAAGGTGAACTGCCGATGCATCTCGCGTCAAAGGAACCAGACACACACTGCACATCGAGTCAGTCATTGACGAGAAGGTAGATCTCCTAATGGACTACTCGAGGTGGTTACGCTCAGTGCCCCTCGTTCTCTTAACGAGTATCTGTAACTCTCGCTCCGGTGTCTCCACACCGAGTAGATCAAGACTCATCTACTAAAGAGAAGCGATCGTACACCAACCTTCCGGATCAATCACCATCCTCGTGATGATCCTATGGTCGGGAGCAGTTTATGAGTTAATAATGATTATTCATGTCTTAAATTTTCAACTCTTGAAAATATGAATTATCATTACCATAACTCAAAAGATGTATCACAGACACTAAATACACAGGTGTGATAGAAAATAACCCATTTTATTAATTATAGTCAAAATTATAATTTTGCCCCTAGAAGTGTATTACAAGTGTCAGCCAATTCTGGCTTCTAGGGCACATATATCTAACAAAAGGATGGGGCACTTCAAAATCCATATTGGCAAATGGATCATGGAGGATGAAGTGATTTGAGATCTATGCAAGTAGATAGAGTGATTTAAGATTTGTGTAAGCACATAGATGATCGAGGAGAAAGTGCTTTATGATTTGTGTAGACCGATGAATGACTAAGGATAGAGTGCTTTAAGATTTGTACAAGTAAATGGATGATAGAGGAATAGTATTTTAACATATCACTACTACAAAAAAGGGCTACTACCATAGGCTATGGTAGTGGTTCTTTAATTGCTGCTATTGCAACCATCATCATAGCTCAATAGCAGCGGTTGTTGCAACAGTTGTTTGAACCATTGTCATAGATAGCCTATTATAGCAGTTTATAAATCACTGCAATAGATCGACCTATAGCACCACTGTCATAGGTTATCTATGGTAGCGGTTACAAATTGATGTCATAGATAATCTATAGCAGCGGTTTCTTAACCGCTGCCATAAGTCTAATGCAACGGTTGATAATATTTGCACCAAAAATCAATGGCAGTGGTTGGCATGGATATGGCAGCGATTATAAAATCGCTGCAGTAGATCTTGAATAATTAAAAAAATTAAAATTTTTATTTTTTTAATATATTTTACCTGATAAATATAGATATATAACATAAGAAAATATAATAAACATAAAAATTATTCTGAAATGCTAAAATTTTATTATCAAATAAAATTTATTATAATATTTTTTAAAAAAATAAAATACATCAAAAGTCTCCTAAATCTACATCATCGTCGTTGTCACTGGGAATCGAAGCCAAAGCTGGAGCTAGAGCTGGTGCTGGAGCCGGAGTTGGAGCCAAAGTTGGAGTTGGAATGCGGGCTAACATATTCTCAAATTTTGTAATTCCAAAATGCATGCTGAGCGTCGACATCATGTCTCTCACGATGCCCTCTAAATGAGATGCGCGCTTCTTAGTCCGATCTACCTGCGTTGCAGCATGATCTGCCCGTGCCAATGCCTCCTCAAGCTCCTTCTGACTGACGACACCAGAAGTCTGTGAGGAGACGCTCGCCTCGGATCAGTAGCTCATCGACGTGTATTCGGGCCTGCATTGGATCCTTCCAAAGTGCTCAGGCCCCAAGATCTGAGATTGATGGTCATGGGGCCTAGAGGTATCCAGGCCATCATGACCTGCAACGTTAATGAACATTAATCAATATAATATGTTGAACAATAATATTAGTGTAGCATCAATAAATAGTCTCTAATATGTACACTAATCAATTGATGGGTTCTACTATCGTTATGCAATGCAATAAACAAAAGCAACAAGATATAAACATCCAAAAAATGTTATGCAATAAATTCTACAACATGAATTACACTCATAAATAAATTAGGATGAGCAACAGTCATAGATCTGATCTCTTGTACAAATCTTGATATTAATCGAGAAACCTAAAAGAAGAATAAAGTAGATGATGGTGGCACCTTAGGGCTTAAAGTTGGAACCTTAGAGAGACATATCAAATTTTATTTGCTCAAAAGTCGAGCTAGCTCCATGCTTGAGACAGCCGGCTCCATGCCTGAGACATGCAGCTTAGATCCCTCCCTAGCCAGCTCGATCATGGCTCGAGCTGACTCGGTTGCATATTCGAGTAGGCTCGACTGTGTGCCATCCCCTCGATCACTCCCTCTCTCCCTCTCTCGATCTCTCTCACCGACGACGACAGCGAGGCCAAACCCCTCCCTCCCAAATTTTTCAACTCTCGATCTTCCTCTCTCCCTCCCTCGATCTCTCTCGTCGGCGAGGTTGGATCCCATCCCTCCCTCTCTCACCTCTCTGTCTTCCTCCACCGATAAGGTCGGACCCAATACCCTCCCACTGATGTCGGTAGAGTAGACCCCCTCCCTCCTCTCTCGCTCTCCTCCGATCTCCCACCTTCCTCTCTCGATCTCCCTCATCGACGAGGCAAACCCCCTCCCTCCCAATGATGGCGGCAAGGTCGAGATTCCCTCCCCTCCTCCGTCTTCGTTGATCTCTCCATCGATGATGGCGGTGAGGCGCGGACCCCCTCCTCCCTCCTTCCACTCTCGGTCTCCCTTGCCGGTGGCCGACAAGCGACCAACCCTCCCTCTCTCAATCTATCGATCTTCCTCTCAATCTCTCCATTTCTTAGTTTAGGATTCTGAAATCAGGTCCGACCTTCCGAGATCCATTAAGCTCCGGGACTGGTACCTCAAGTACAAACCCATTGGGTATTCAAATTTGGATCCGGTACCAGTAATTAAAATTAGATCTGGATCTGAATATTCAAATTTCGATCCAAACCCAATCCATTGATAGATATAGTCCACAGCCGTCGACATGGCATGGCCCAAGACTACCATCACGGCACGACCTAAAAACTACATCATGCAAATAATTATAATATTTATAATAAATATTTATAATATTTATTATATATATTCTATAAATTATTATAAATATGCATGATTAATAAATAATACTATAAAAATAAAAAAAAAAAAATTATACCTATGGCTATAGAGAGCAGGTCGCACCAAAAGCTCCGAGGATTGTCGGTGATGAGCTAGAGGAGGACGACGGTACTAGAGGTAATCTACGAAACAAAAATAAGATAGTGAGATAGAGAAGAGAGAGAAAGAGAAAAGAGAGAGAGAGAGAGAGTAGGGATGGTCGAGGATAGGGGCCAGGGGAGGGTGGCAATAGTGACGAGGAGGCCCGGGAGCAATAGTAATGGAGGGTTGGCGATCGGGAGGGGGAGTGTGGGGTTGGGGGTCGGTGAGGGTGGTGGGAAGGGGCAGCCAGGGATGGGGGGTCTGGGGTGGCAGGTGGTGGGATGGACGGTCGAAGATGGACAGGAAGAGGGGCAGTCGGGGGTAGGGTGGGGGGTGGCAGGGTGGCAGGGAGGGACGGTCGCGGAGATGGGGGGCTGGAAGGTGTTAGGGTGGCGGGGGGTACGGTCGGGGATGGGGGAAGGAGGGGCGGCAGGGAGGGTGGGGGGTCGAGTGCGGGGTGGCGGATGGCGGTGGCAGGGAGGAGCGGCCGAAGTTGAGGAAGAAGAGGGGTGGCAGGGGAGAGTTGGGAGGGCGGGTGGGGGGTAGCAGGGAGGGCGGGCCGAGATGGAGGACTGGGCGGTGGCAGGGAGGGGCTACCGAGGATGGGGGAAAGGAGGGGTGGTCGGGGTAAGGTGGGGGGTGGGGGGTGGGGGGGTGGGTGGGGTGGCGGGTGCGGAGAGGACGATCAGGGATTGGGGAAGGAGGGCGGTCAGGGGGAGGGGTGGGGTTTAAGGGGTGGCGGGTGGCGGAGATGGGCGGCTGGGGATGAGGGTCGGACGGGGGAGGGGAGGGGGAAGGAGGGCGACGTCGTGCACGATGGGGAAGTCAAGAAAAGAGCGGCGACACACGGTAGCGGCGAGGGAAGAAGCCTCACCGACGATGGAGAGGAGGGGGAGAGATAGAGAGAGATTGAGCGCGCACGGAAGGAAAGCAAAAAAAATTGAAGATTTTTAATCTAACCTACGGCAATGGTTATCGAACTGCTACCATAAATCTATGACAGTGGTTATCTAAAACTGCTGCCATAGATCTACGGTAGCGGTTCTATAACCACTATTGTAGATCTATAGCAGTGGTTTTTGATAACCGCTGCCTTAAGCTGAAAATAATTTTTTTCTTATTATTTTAAATATTATATAATTTTAAAATTTAATACCCATCTTCATCGTTCATTATCTAAATAATTATCATTAGACTATCGTCACAAAAGGTCACCTCGATCCGATGGCCCAAGTTTCATCAATTAGAAAAATTCAATTTCGACGATCACGAACAACGATGCGATGATCTAATAAATGGAGACCTTCAATGGATTTAAAAATCTGCAATAATGATCTCGATGATATTTATAGTATACTATCCAAGTTTCACTTCAGTCGGATATCATTATCATGGTCAATTTAGTACAAAATGATTTCGACTGTTAAATTAAAAACAAACGATCAAAGAATTAAAGGGCATTCGATTATGAGATAATTTTTTAGTTAAATAATTTTTATTATAATTTTAAATATTCTATATGATGATGATAGTAAAATTTAAATCATTTTCGTATAAACTATTCATATTAAGCATATATTGCAAAAGCATGAGCATAACAATCAGTGAAGTTTCAGAATGGTTATCAGAAGATGTATAGTTTTAAATCGTTCTTCATCTCCCGAGTTGAATTTTATAATCATCATCATAAAAAATGATTAAAGTAGTAGCCAAGATCATTTATAAAAAAAAATTATCTCATAATCGAACATCGTTTGATCCTTTGATCACTCGTTTATCATTTAACAGCTAAATCTAATCTATTCTAAATTGACCAAGATAATGATATCCGATTGAAGTAAAATTTTGATAGTACGCTACAAATATCATCGAGATCATCATTGCAGTTTTTGGATCCATCAAAGATCTCCATCTTTTAGATCATCGCATCGTCATTCGTCGAAATCAATTTTTTCTGATCGATAAAGTTAGGGTCATCGGATCGAGGCGACCTTTTGCGATGAAATTCTATTAATAATTATTTAGATAATGAATGATGAAGATAGATATTAAATTTTAAAATTATATAATATTTAAATATATATATATATATATGGCAGCGGTTATAATTAACCGTTGCCATAAATCAGCTTATAGCAGCGGTTCCTACTAACCGCTGCTATAGGTCTGACTTATGGCAGCGGTTTCACTAACCACTGTTATAGGTCCGATCTATAGCAACGGTTAGTAGAAACCGCTGCTATAAGCTGATTTATGGCAACGGTTAATTATAACCACTGCTATAGATCAATCTATGACAGTGATTTTTTATAACCGCTACTATAGGTTCGATCTATTACAGTGGTTTTCGTTAACTACTGCTATATATCGAACCTATAGTAGTGATTACAAAAATCATTATCATAGATTCGACCTATAGCAGCGGTTAATAAAAATCACTACCGTAGAATCTATGACGGTGATTTCGAAAACTGTTGCCATAGTATGCACTGCCACAGACCATTTTTATAGTTATTTCTATATAAAGGAATGGATGATAGAGAACTAAGCACTTTAAGATATGTGCAGATGAATTGATCACTAATAAAGCACTTTGAGATTTGTGGAGGCAAATGGATTACAAATAGAGCATATTGTGATTTATGCAATAGATAGATGACAAAAGAATGAATCTCTTTAAGGTTTACGTGTGTGGATGGATGATTGAGGCTGGATAATTTTAAGATCTATATTGATAAATGAATGATAAAGGATAGGGTTCTCTAAGATCTATGTAGATGGATGAATGATAGAAAATAGAGTGCTTTGAAATTTGTATTGGTAGATAAATGACAAAGAAAAAGCAACTTTGAAGCAAGGGTATTGTTGTTTTCGATTTTATTATTAGAATCTGACTAGATGGCTGGGCTATATTGCAATAAATTTGAAGTTTTAGAGGCTAAGTGGCACTTCTATACATTTAGGGTCTAACTGTAAATGGACCGAACTTGAAGGGATGTCTATTATAATTTTTTCTATAATATAATATATTTATAGTATCATGAAAAAATATGATATATATTAATAATATACCATATTAAGTTTACATTTGTTCATAGGCATTTTAATCTAAAAAATTTTATTAAACTAAAATAGCTTCCTGATATTTGTTAGAAATACTTTTGGAGAGAAGCTAAAAAATGGAGCTTCTTCCAAGTATACAATTTTGAGCTTTTTGACAAAGCTTAAACAGCTTTTAGATTTTTTTTATCAAACATCACCATGCCATCCAAAAGTACTTTTGAAAGTTTAAAAAGTATTTTTTGACATCCCAAAAACTTTGCCAAATTGGGCTTAAATAGCTGGTTTTAACTTCATTTGTCCAGGTCTATTTGCTGAATGAGTTGCATGATCGGTCAAGTCAGATAAATAGTCAAAGTATTTAGCTCGAGATTTTTAATCTATTTTATAATAATATATATATATTAATAATTATTGATTAATTAAATATCTATTATAAATAATTTATTAATATAGAGGATAATATCTTTTACCTACTTTCTTGAAACATTATCTTTAATACTTATTAAAGAAATGGTAAATTTAATGAAATTGATTATATATTATACTTTCAAAAAAAGAGGATGGATTTTTTTATGAAAATAATTAATTATTAAAATTAAAGTGTTGTAATATATTTTAAATAAGTATATTATATAATATGAACAAGTTTTGAATAAATATATTAAATCATAACTTCATATTAGAATCTAATGTTGTTGTGCTTGCCAAATAGTAAGCAACAATCCAAAAGGGGTAATATCTTACTCATTTTTCACATTGGTTTATTAAAAAAATTATTATAGATACATCGTTAATCTATGTATTAAATATTTGATTTTAATTACATCTATAATGATAGATGTAATCATTATAATAAGTTATACTGATGGTTTGTTATATGATAACTTAAGGCTGTTGCCATATTGCCTGTATCGATGGTCATCAAAACCACAATAATAATTTCTAGTCACGATCCCTGTTGTTAGGGCTTATAAAAAAGTGATCTGACCCATTAATTCAATCCATATTTGATCTGTTATAAACATGTTTGAGTTTAGCCTAAACAGATTTGCATCGTAAATGGGTCAGCCCATTTAACTTGTTTATTAAATGAGTCAGATTTGGGTTCTAACATTTTGATCCATTTAACCCATTTAATTTGTTTATTAAATGGGTAGGGTCAGATTGGGTCGGATATAAAATCCATGCATTTATATCCATAAAAATTTAAATAGGTTTTAGTATTTCTTTTGGTCATTCGATGGGAACTGGAAGTGGGTCCAGTGGGATTTGGTATCCATCTCATTTGTAGTTCGCCCCATGCAAAGAGTAGCCACTAGGTAGCCACCCACTTTCCACTTCTTAGTTTCTACTTTCTTGATTTCGTGCAAACTCTAGAGGCTTCTATTCCATTGTTAGGATTTCTGAGTTTCTCTCATTAGAATTTTTAACCTTTGCTAGCTCCTTCCATCGATGGCTGGGCTATTGTTGCTTTTCCCTTTGCCTTCCTCTCCTAGACCTCTGGTTCCAATCTTTCATCAATAATTGAGTTTCTCTCATTAGGATTTTTCACTCTCTTCTCTAGTTAGGGTTTTTGGCTTTTGAGGTTTTCTTCTTAAAAACTAGAGAAGACACATAATAACATTGACTCCATTCTATTTTTCATCTTTTTATTTTTTTCTTATTACCTCTTAGTATTTTTTTTTCTTTTAGGGCTTCTCTCTCTGGCATCACCTCTCTTTGTAAATTATGAATCTATGATCAAATCTTTGGTACTCTTCTCCTAAGTACTTGAGCATCACTTCACTAGCTCGTATTATATATATTTTCTTTCAGTATTTGAATCTTTTGGCTTTTCTATGCCTTATACTATATATGCCTATTGGTTGTTATGGTCCTTATTGTACGTTCTATGTTGATATTTGTGTTGATGGTCAGATTTTATGTAAATCTACCATTGTTGGTTTGAATGCGGAGATTCTTTTGGTAATGATCTTCATTGTTTTTCCATTATCAAAAGATGTAAACAAAATATGCTTGGATTTTTAATCAAGACTATCTACAAACCTTTAAGTTTTTCTAGCTACATTTTGGCTCTAAATTCAAATCATTTTTGAACTTTAATCTTTTAAAATTTCTAGTTAGATGTAAACAGTAGTATGGTTTTGTTTGTTTGTTTGTTTTGAACATGGAGTGAATCCAAAGTTGTTCCTGTTCTTATGTATAATTCCAGGGATGAATGTTCTCTGCTTATCTTGAATGACATGATTTTTTTTATAAAATTAAGCCTAAATTTATAGATTTTGTTTAATTTCATAATGATCAAATTGTTACTAATAAGCTTTTAAAACATGCAACAAGTGATCTCCTTAGAGTTTTCAATTTCAAGAGTAAAGAAAAGATTCAGCTGTTTGAAAGCCAAAAAATTGAAAGTTGAATTTTAATTTCTACTAGTTTTAAAATTTATCTTCCTTTCTTCAGTGCACTTTTACCTCAACACAGAAGTGAGTTAATACATTTGGAAATGTATCATGGTTTCTTACTCAATATTCATTTAAAATAGAATTTAGTTCAATTAATTGTGATTATTTTTGGCGACTTTTAAGGAAATCAATGGTGCTTGTTATTTGTGGAGCTACTTCTTATAGTTGTAGGCCAAATTTTAACTTTCATGTTTATATAGGATATATAAAATAAAAAATTAATATTAAATTATTTATTATTATTTGTTGTGATGGTGATAGTTCGTTAATAATTTTATAATATTATTAATTCATGGATCCCTAGTAATGTCCACTGACTACTACAAAAATAGCCTATGGCAACGATTTCGAAAATCACTACCATAGCTCCTACGATAGCGATTTTCGTTAACTGCTGCCATAGGTCGGACCTATGGCAGCGATTTTTATAACCACTGCTATAGGTCCGACATATAGCAGCAGTTACTAAAAACCGCTGTCGTAGGTCGAATCTATAGCAGCAGTTTTTAAAATCCGCTGTTATAGATCAACCTATAGTAGTGATTCATTATAACCACTGTCATAAGTCGGACCTATAGCAGCGACTTTTAGAAACCGCTGCTATAAGCTGATTTATGACAGCGGTTAATTATAATCGCTGCGATATATATATATATTTTTAAATATTATATAATTTTAAAATTTAATATTCATCTTCATCATTCATTATCTAAATAATTATCATTAGAGTATCGTCACAAAATATCGCCTCGATCCAATGGCCCTAGCTTCATCAATTAGAAAAATTTGATTTCGATGACCACGAACGATGATGTGATGATCTAATAGATAGAGATCTTTGATGAATTCAAAAATCTACAATGATAATCTCGATGATGTTCGTAGTATACTATCAAAGTTTTACTTCAATCGAATATCATTATCTTGGTCAATTTAGTATAGATTAGTTTCGATCGTTAAATGATAAACGAGTGATCAAAGGATAAAACGGTGTCCGATTATGAGATAATTTTTTTTATAAATGATCTTGGCTACTACTTTAATCATTTTTTATGATGGTGATTATAAAATTTAACTCCTGAGATGAAGAATGATCTAAAACTATACATCTCCTAATAACCATTCTGAAACTTCACTGGTTGTTATGTTTGTGCATTTGCAATATCTACTTAGCATGAATAGTTTATATGAAAATGATTTGAATTTTACTATCATCGCCATATAAAATATTTAAAATTATAATAAAAATTATTTAACTAAAAAATTATCTTATAATCGAGTGCCGTTTAACCCTTTGATCGCTTGTTTCTAATTTAACGGCCGAAATTATTTCGTACTAAATTGACCATGATAACGATATCCGATTGAAGTAAAATTTTGATAATAGGCTACAAACATCATCGAGATTATTGTTACAGATTTTTGGATCCATCGGAGGTCTTTATCTATCAAATCATCGCATCATTATTCATGATCTTCGAAATCGATTTTTTATAATCGATGAAGCTAGGGCCATCGGATCGAGGCGATCTTTTGCGACGATACTCTAATGATAATTATTTAGATAATGAACGATGAATACAGGCATTAAATTTTAAAATTATATAATATTTTAAAAAAAATTAAAAAAAATTATTTTCAATCTATAGTAGTGGTTATCAAAATCTACTGCTATAGATCTATAGCAATGGTTATAGAACTGCTGCCATAGATCTATGGCAGTGGTTTTGGATAATCACTGTCATAGATTTATGACAGCGGTTTGATAACTGCTACCATAGGTTAGATTAAAATTCTCTAAATTTTTTTTTCCATCCGTGCGCGCTCGATCTCTCTGTCTCTCCCCCTTCTCTTCGTCACTGGTGAGGCTCCTTCCCCTCCAACCGACATCGCCCCTCTTCTCCCCCGATCGGTATCACCACTCTTCCCCTCGGCCGACGTCACCCCTCCTTACCCTCGGTCGCCGCCCCTCCTTCCCCCTCCCCTTCGGCCCCCATCCCAGCCCCCCTCCCCGCCACCCGCCATCCCCCACCCGGCCCCCCACCCCCCATTCTCCCCAAGCCGCCCCTCCTTCCGCCGACCGCCACCCCATCCACAATCGTCCTTCACCCAGTCCCATCCCGACCGCCACCCCCACACCCCTTTCGATCGTCGATCCTTCCATCACTGTGCTCACAGGCCTCCTCATCACTATCCCCTCCCCCTGGCCCCCATCCCTGATCGTCCTTGCTCTCTCTCTTCTTTATCTCACTATCTTGCTTTTATTTTGCAGGTTACCTCTAGTGTTGTCGTCCTCCTTTAGCATCGTCGCCGGCGACCCTCGAAGCTTTCGGTGAGACCCGCTCTCTATAGCCGCAGGTATAATAAATATTATAAATATTTATTAATCATATATATTTATAATAATTTATAGAATATTTATAATAAATATTATTAATAAATAATATTATTATTTATTAATCATGTATATTTATAATAATTTATAGAATATTTATAATAAATATTATAATTATCTGCATATCATAGTTTTTGGGTCATGCCATGGCAGTAGCCTTGGGTTGTACCATATCGATGGCTGTGGACTATATCTATCAACGAATTGAGTTCGGATCAAAATCTAGATATTCAGATTCAGATCTAATTTTAATTATTGGTACCGAATCTAAATCTGAATATCCAACGGGTCTGTACATGAGAGAGGAAAGGAGGGATCCGGCCTCAATGTCATCATTGGGAGGGAGGAGGTCTGGCCTCACTAGCGAGTGAGATCGAGAGAGGGAGAGTGGGAGATCGAGAGAGCGAGAGAGGGAGGGAGGGGGTCCGACCTTGCCGGCATCACTGGAAGGGATGGGGTCCGACCTTATCGATGAGGGAGATTGAGAGAGTGAGAGAGAGAGGGATGGGGTCCGGCCTCGTCAGTGAGGAAGATCGAGAGAGAAAGATCGAGAGATGGAAAAGCTAGGAGGGAGGGGTTCGGCCTCGCCGCCGTCATCAGCGAAAAAGATCGAGAGAGAGAGTGATCGAGGGGATGGCACACAGCCAAGCCTGTCCGAACTAGCTCGGATCGTGATCGAGCTGACTGGGGGAGGACCCTAGCCCGATGTCTTAGGCATGGAGCCGGCTCAGCTTCTGAGTGAATAAAATTTGATATGTCTCTCTAAGTTTTCAACTTTAAGCCCTAAGGTACCACCATCATCTACTTTGTTCTTCTTTCAGATTTTTAGATTAATACCAAGGTTCGCGCAAGAGATCGGATCTATGATTTTTGCTCATCATTAATTATTTATGAATGTAATTCATGTTATAGAATTTATTACATAACATTTTTTGGATGTTTATATCTTGTTGCTTTTGTTTATTGTATTGCATAACGATACACCCGTCAATTGATTAGTATACATATTAGAGAATATTTATTGATGCTATACTAATATTATTATTCAATATTTTATATTGATTAATATTCATTAACGTTGCAGGTCACGATGGCACCGAAATGCCATCTAGCTTTCACCCCTGCCCCTCAATGGGTTATGAGCAGCTCAGCATCTGAGGAGCAGTCAGAGCATACTCCATCCATCTCGACATCGGCTGCTAAGGGACCTCCACTATCGATATCTAATCCACCGATAACTGAGCCTCTACCATCGTCCATATCTGAGACACATACTACTACACAGACATTTGAGTGTACATTTTTATTATATTAGTACAACTTTATTTTTTATATAGTATTTGTATACTTATATAATTGCATAACGTATTTGCATTCCAGGTGCATCATCCAGTCGGATATTTCATAATCCCACACATATGGCACACGTGTGGAATTGCCAGCATCAAGTGATGGTCTATTACGATGCGGAGGAGAGACCGATAGGAAAGACCATGCGGAAGATACATTTCTTTATTGGAGTGCTTGTAAGGCGGTCGGACATCATTCCTGTAGAGTCCAAAGACTAGTGTTTGATGGATGCTACCGTCAGAGATCGGATATGAGAGGAGATATAGATAAGTACATGCATCTTAGTTATATTTATGCATTTTATATATTTACACTATATATGTCTGATTAGAATAATTTTATAACTAATTTTTGATAAATTTATGCAGAGAAGGTATGACTTTTTCGATTACGAGAGGGCTCGAGATATTCGATTGAAGAAGATTGGAGAGTTCTACTAGGATTATAAGGTCAAGCTTCATAGAGGATGGCTCGAGCACCGATGAGATACTTCGGAGGAGCTTGTTCTCTGGATACAGGACTGTCCTCCGAGTCAGTGGAAGAGGATAGTTAGACACTGAAAGAGCCAGAATTTTGAGGTAAAATTCCTAACTTTTAAATTTTTTAATATGCTTAAAGTTTTATTTAAATATTTTTTAAATATTTATTATTTATTTGAATACTTGTTAGGCTACCTTCCGTTAGAACTGGAAGAATCATGCAGTCCAGGAGTATATGCACACTCTAGGCCACGAGTCTATGGCCAGTCATGTGCATAGAGAGATAATTAATTCTAAATCTTACTAGATAAATTAAATTTATATTTTTTATCATCTTTTTGATAAATTTATTCTTTGTTATAGTTGATGAGAGATGAAGTGATGCCCAGCCGTAGCAAGATCTTTTGATCCAACCGTACAATAAGATGGGCAGGCCAATGAACGCCACGATCGAGCATATTTTTATAAGTATTAAATATATTAGTATATATAATTAGTATTATAGCATTTTTTGTAAAATTTTATTTTAATTTATAATTACAGGATTAGTTAAATGCACTCATGAGCGAGGGCCTGGATACCTCTAGGCCCCATGACCATCTGTCTCAGATCTTGGGGCCTGAGCACTCTAGGAGGATCCAATGCAGGCCCGAACATATGTCGATGAGCTATTGGTCCAAGGCAAACATCTCCTCATAGACTTTCGATGTCGTCAGTTAGAAGAAGCTTGAGGAGGCATTGGCATGGGTAAATCATGCTGCGATACGGATAGATCGAGCTGAGGAGCACGCATCTCATCTAAAGGACATCGTGAGAGACATGATATCGACGCTCAGTGCGTATTTTGAAGTCATGAGCTTCGAGAATATATTGGCCCGCATTCTAGCTCCGACTTTGGCTCCAGCACCAACTCTAGCTCTAGCTTCAGCTTTGGCTCCGACTCCAGCTCTAGCTCCGACTCCGACTCGCGGTGACGACGACGATGATGTAGATTTAGAAAACTTTTGATATATTTTATTTTTTTAAAAAAATATTATAATAAATTTTATTCGATAATAAAATTTTAGTATTTTAGAATAATTTTTATTTATTATATTTTCTTATGTTATATATCTGTATTTATCAGGTAAAATATATAAAAAAAAATAAAAATTTTAATTTTTTTAATTATTTAAGAACTATGGTAATGGTTTTATAACCGCTGTCATATCCATGCCAACCGCTGTCATAGGTTTCTGATGCAAATAGTGCCAACCGCTGTATTAGATCTATGACAGCGGTTAAGAAATCACTGTTGTAGATTACCTATGACTACGATTATATAACCGTTGCTATAGATAAACCATAATAGTGATTATATAACCGCTGCTATAGGTCGATCTATTGCAACAATTTATAAACCACTACAATAGGCTATCTATGGTAGCGGTTCGAACAACCGCTGTAACAACCACTGTCATAGAGCTACGGCGACGGTCGTAGTAGCAGCAATTAGAAAACCACTGCCATAATCTATGGCAATGATTTTCTGAGCTACGGCAGTAGTTTCTTTTTTATAGTAGTGACTTATGTTAGTCATATAAATTCTTTTCTTAGAAAAATTTCTGCAGTTGCTGAGTATGCTTGACTTTTTCTTTTATTTTGTAGGTTTACTCAGAAAAATCTTCTTAGAATATACCTAAAGGGTTATAATCCATTTTTTGGTTGGATGCATGGTGCTCACATGGTTGCATTTAATATGCAGGTTGGCTTCTATGCTTGAGATATAAAATATAACACTAATAATTAAACATCTTGCTGTTAATTTAGTTGATAAATTCTTCTTATCTAATTCATGCATTAGTAGGGTCATTTGTTGAAAATTGCGGCTCATTAGTCAGCTTGCAAGCATACAGATTCCAAAAATTTCAAATATAATTTTAGGTTTGGCCCTATCCTTAAATTGACCTTTTTTTTTATTGCAGTTAGGCATGGTAAAAGTCCCATCAAATATTCAACTACTAGATTTGGACTCTCTAGTAGCACTTTGTTCTAGGATCAAAAAATGCCTAGAGGATTGTCGTTGTTTGGCTTCTCAAGTTTTGTATATTGCTAGATATATTAGCATGTCACTGTGGAGTTTGTTTTATAATTATACTATATTTTTGTTCATTATGACAAAAATTAATATGAGTTTTGGACTATTATGCTGAATTCTATTCACTATGTCTAATCTTGAATGTAAATTCTAGGATAAATTATACGAACACTTTCTCTATTTTAACTCAATTTTACTTACACCTTCTGTACTTTAAAAAGTGTCAAACTAGCCCTTCTAGTTATCGATATGTTTCAATGTAGTTCAGCCATTTATCTTCGTTAATAAATTTTTTAAAATAATAAAAATATCCATTTTCTTCCTTCTCCCTCCTCCTCTATGACCGGTGTCCCTCTTTTTTCCACTTCTTTTCTTCTTTCTTTCTCTTCCTTCCTTTTTTTCATCAATTTCTCCTCCTCTTCTTTCTCCATCCATTCTCTACCTCCCCTTTCTCCTCTCTTTTCTCTATCCATTCTCTTCTTCTCTTTTCTCCTCTTTTTCCTTTCCATCCATTTCTCCTCCTCATTCTTTTTTTCCAAACCATCTATACCCAACACACAACCATAGCCATCATCTAAGCTTTTCTGCTCGGCTGCTCCAAGCTTTCCATCCAATTGAGACTCCTGAGGAAAAAAAAATTGAGAAAAAATTAGGAAAAAATAGAGAAAATGCTAAGAGGATCTAATGGGATCTACTCTTGGTTTGGCAAATACGAGGGCTTGAAAAGTGGACATTTTAAGAGGACACATGAGCAATGTATCTTGTGTTATGTTCCATACGAGGCAAGACATCATTGTGTCCAAGTCCAAGGATAAAAGCATTCGCATTTGGGATGCTACAAAGCAGACTACTCTTCAGACATTTTGGCGTGAACATGATTGTTTCTAGATTCTCGTTGCACATCCAGAGATGAACCTTCTTGCCGCAGGTCATGATAGTGGTATAATTATATTCAAATTGGACAGCGAACGCCCTACCTTCTCAATGAGCAGAGATATTCTTTACTACTTCAAAGATCAATTTTTGCGATCTTATGAGTTTTCATCATAGAAGGAAAAGCAAATGTGTATTATAAGAAGACTGAGTTCTATTTTTTCTAATTAGGGAACCAAAACATTGTCCTTTATCCCCACGAAAAATGCTATATTAATTTGTTCTAATGTTGATAATGGGTCTTATGAACTCTATATTGTTTCCAATTATAGTGCTGAAAAAGGTGATTTTATTGAAGCAAAGAAGCAAGTGGGGGCTTAGCAGTTTTTGTTGCTCGCAATAGGTTTGCAGTCCTTGACTAGAGTAGCAATCAAGTATTATTCAAAAATCTTAAGAATGAAATTGTGAAGAAGTCTCTTCTTCCTATCGTCACCGATGCTATCTATTATGCTGGGATAGGCAATATATTATATAGGGCTAATGATAGGGTGGTCATATTCGATCTCTAATAGAGGATTATTCTTTGAGAACTTCAGACTCCTGTCAAGTATGTTGTTTGTTCGAGTGATATGGAGACTATTGCATTGCTTAGCAAGCATGCAATTGTTATTGCTAGTAATAAACTTATGCACCAATGCACACTACATCAGACTATCCATGTAAAAAGTGTGCCTGGGATGAGAATGGTGTATTGATATATACAATGGGATTATCAGAACACTTGAAGTTCCTATATACTTAACCAAGGTTTCTGGGAATAATATCTATTGCTTGGATCGTTGTGGGAACAACAAGGTTATACCAATTGATTCAATAGAGTATATGTTTAAGCTTTCCCTTCTAAGAAAAATATATGACCATATAATGAGTACATTTAAGAGCTCAAAGCTATGTGGACAAGTTGAGCTTGCTTATTTGCAGCAGAAAGAGTTTCTAGAAGTTATTGTTCATTTTGTCAAAGATGAGAAGATAAGGTTTGATCTGGCTCTCAAGGGTGGAAGCATCTAGATAGCTGTTACTTTTACAAAAGAGATAAATGAGAAAGACCATTGGTACTGGTTAGGCATCGAGGTCCTTTATTAGAAAAACACTAGTATTATTGAATATGAAAGATAAGATTTTTACCACATAGATTGATCATTATTTTTTTTTCTTTTTGCTTCCTTTTCTTTTTATTTAATTCTCTTGTTTAGAGATCTATGGGAAAAGAGAGCACCTGAGGGGGATCGAAGGGTTTTCTTAGGTTTTGGTTGGGGTTTTTCTCAAGCATATGAGATTTTGTAAGAGTTGTGCTAGTGTGAGTAGGTTTCTTGAGGTTTTGAAAGCTTAATTTTGATAGAAGCATAAAATTTTGTAAGATTTGGAAAAGAAATTAAATGGATGGATCGGAAGAATTTTATTCCATAAGGGAAGAAACTAACAAACACCATGAATAAAAAAAAATAACAGCTAAGAGGTTCAGGTGAGGAAAGATCGATGGACCATAAAGGAAGATCCCATCATGGTGAAAGAAAGAGGAGGAAGGGGAGGAGGAGAATGGATGGAAAAAGAAGAGGAGGAGAAAGAGGAGGAAGGGAAGGAGGAGAATGGATGGAGAAAGAAAAGGAGAAGAAAGGAGGAAGGGGAGGAGGAGAAATGGATGAAAAGAAAGGAGAGGAAGAGAAAAAAGAAAGAAAGAACTGAGAGAAAGAGAGAAATCAGCCATGAAGGAGGAGAGAGAAAGAAGGAGATGGGTATTTACATTATTTTAAAAAATTTTATTAATTCCATCAGCTGTTAAGTGACCATCAGGACCTTATTAAAACGTTTCGATAACTTTAGGAATCTGTTTAGTACTTTTTAAAGTACAGAGGTGTATGTAAAATTGACCCAAACTTTAGGAGGTATTCCTGTAATTTATCCTAAATTCTATAAAAGATTCTTGAAATATTTTCAATATTTACTTTCTTGTAAAGATTAAATGTAAATTGTAGACCTAAAAAAAGATTCAATGTAAATGCTTCTTGAATATAAATGTTATCCAAAAAAATTTATTATAATGTTTTATATATTCAGAGTTCTATTTTTTTGCTATTTGAGGTATTAAATAGGTTGGGTTGAGTTGGGCTGATATGATATATTTTAAATAGGTTACATAGATCGGGTTAGTTGAGTTGGACCAATAGGTTATCCATTTATTAAATAAGTTAAACAGATCGGATTGGATTGGGTTAACAAATTATCCATTTAATAAATAGGTTAAACAAGTCGGATTAGATTACGTGTTTATTAAACATGTCATATTTAGGTTATAATTCTGACTTATTTAATAAAAAGGTTGGATTATTCCAGTATAGAGCTTTCTGACTCAATCTGCATCTGAGCCGATTCATTTATGACTAACCTAACCCATTTGCTACCCCTACCTATTGCCATGATTTACTAACCGTCTATATAAGTTTTACCAATAATTTTCTATGCTCTTGCCATGATTTTGATCACTACTAGAAATCTTTTTTATTGTAGTAAGGAAAGGTTCCTGTTAACACCCAGATGTTTAAATTTGTGGAATTTATAATGGAATAGTTTTGAAATTCTATATATGTTGCCATGAGTTGTTAACTTCTAAGAGAACAATTACTTCGTTAATGATCATAATGAGCAACAGAGAACAATTACTTCGTTAATGATCATAATGAGCAACAGATATTTCTCACATTATATATATATATATATAGGTAACCTGTGATCCTAGCCTACTATAACGCCTTGTTTATCATCTGAAACCTTCATGTAGAAAGTCTGGTCACCTTCCAATATTAGGAATGGTTTTCCATCAAAAATATTTGGAATTGTTGTCAAGAATTAGAAAATCGTGGCCTATATAAAATTCTATCTTTGCATGCATTGCCCCTAAAATAGGGATCCAAATCCATTTTTGCATTGCACCAAGAAGTCAAATTTAGAGAACGCGGTAAACAGCGACACAGTCAAGGCGCCTGCTAAATCAATTTGCAAGATGGACCTTGTTCTTCTGGCTGTGATGCATACATGCGAATCCAAGCGCCCAGGCTATATCAGACCAGACGGTCTGCATAGCGTTGGGCATTAGCCGTCTATTATTAAATATGTCAAACTGCATTATAGCAGGATTCCAAGTTCAGGATCGAGTGGATGATTTCTACCATGTTGCCTTAACCAAAGTATCGAAACCTGTCCGTTTTCTTAGCTTCAAATATCATCCGGGAGAATAACTTTTCGATGTTCGAGCTACTTCCTACTCAACGATGGACAACCCTTCTTTTATAAGAAAGGCTTGACCAGTTGACCTACACCAAATCTTTATATAAACATTGCCTGCCGAGTTGACCTGCCATATGTTTTGCATCTCGTGTTAGCATGAGGTCAAAGATCTCCGGATAAAAAAGGTAGAGTTCTTGAAAAAAAAAAGAAAAGAAAAATTGGTATACGGGGACATTCGCAACTTTCCTTTCCTTCAACATAACATTTATTTAAATCCAGAAGCCCATTTATTTTGTATTACAATATACGTAAAATTACGGCTTTGTTTTGGTAAATACAATGACCGTCAAACGTAGAGAAAGAGCCCGTGGTGCAAGGAGGATGACGCGCAGGGCTTCAGGTAGCCGTAGGTCTGGGAGTTAAGGGTGGCCCCCACCCCCACTCCCATAACCAGATCCATATCCGGAACCGTAGCCTGACCCAGAGCCAGAGCCTTCTCCGCCACCGCCACCCCCGCCGCCACCACTTCCATATCCACCACCATGGGCACCACCGCCCCGACCATACCCGGAACCACTGCCGGACCCATATCCCGACCCACTCCCCTGCCACCGGATCCACCGCCACCTCCACCGCCTCCGCCACTTCCATACCCTCCACCGTTGGCTCCTGATCCAGACCCATATCCAGAGCCCGATCCACTCCCCGACCCATAGCCAGAGCCGCTGCCTCCACCTTGTCCACCACCGCCGCCACCGCCGCCGCCACTTCCATACCCTCCACCACTGGACCCTGATCCACCTCCTTCACCATAACCAGACCCGGAACCATAGCCAGATCCGGAGCCATTCCCTTCGCCTCCACCCCCACCACCACCTTCGCCACCACCGCCACCGGCCGATGTCAAGAATCGGCTTGCCTCAGAGAGGCTAATGCCTAGCAACACTATGAAGGAAAGAGCAACTAGCTTACTACGAGCCATAGTTGCTAAAGGGGAGGAGGAATGAGTTGTATGCCAGAGTGGAAGATGGCGTGGCTATTTATAGAGCTGGATGCACGACTCTCAAAGACATGCAAGCAACCCGACCACTCCTAATTTTACTTTCTTTACGCGACAAGGATAAGGTTTCTCGTTTGAAACGAAAGAAAGGATCGAGGACGAATATGGTATGTTATTTAACTCGCGTTATTGAATATTTCCATGGCTTTTTGTTTGGCGTACAATTGACTGGTGGATTTCCTCGAAGTAGTTGCTTGACCAAGGTGCTGCTGGCCGTGGTTTCCCGTCGGTAGGCCCTGTTTCTGGATCTTACGTGCCTCAATTGTTGACGAATTGAGTCACCACCTTTGAATCATAGGTCCAGCCAGGTATACCTTACGTGTCCCCTGCCCCTGTTTGACAGGTTTGTTCATTTCAACCTTTCCAAGAATTGTTTTAAGTGGAAATAATGAGCAGCGGGGTTACTGGACTGGCACAGACTAGCTTGCGTATACTGGGACGGAACGTTGAGATGAATGCTGAAAACCTCGAACTTGGTGGTTACTTTCGTTCCACCCAAGTGTAGTCCAAAACAGGCTACATGACAAGTATATTTTACAATAAAAAGGGCAGCTTCAGGGCTGTGTTTCCGCGTCGATTCCAGGCGAAGGGAGAAATTTTTGTTTACCGTTGGTTTTGGTGGTGAATCAACTATAGCGTCAGCATTGCGGGGCATCCGGCAAGTGGAGTCCAGCCTGGAAATGCTTTGTCTCATATACTTTAGTTTGCGGGGATGGTCGCACTACAAGATGGAATCGTTTGGGAATCGGTTACATATGATAGGATACGAGGGCAGGACGGTAGCATCCCTTACTTTATAACTGGCACCCAAGTCTTCCTAGATCCGTCTTGATTGCATTGTTGGTGCTTACCATTTTTTATTTGCTCCCTTAACGCATTTTTTTTCAGAGGAATGTCTCTGTATAGAATTAGGCATTTTTTCTGCACACAGATATGGTTGTTTCTCTACACATTAACCTTTCTGGTACACATTTATATATGAATAAGGGATTAAAATTAAAAAGGCCATTAATGATCCAAGGGACAGACCTCAAATATTATCAACCGTTCCATTTATTGCCATAATTTTATTTTACCGAATGTTCAATTTATTCAAAGACAAAAAAAACAAGCAACGACTATTGATTTGTATGTATACGCTATATTCATATGACACATAAAATTGTAAAGGGAACAAGCCTATGCAAGCATGGACGTGTTCCGGAAAGATAACAATGGTTGAGATCAATCGTAACATGGCCTTTGGTTTTGTTTGGAAAGGGTTTCTATTTTTCCCTTTACGGATTCATTGAAAATTCTTGTTATAAATGCTTGATAAGGTACCATGGCTGCAATTATGCGGTTCAATGCCATTAAACTGTAACTAAGATTTCGCTGTGGTTCTTTGGATTGCCTTTATAACAATGAAATTATCTTTATTTGATAAAAGGGGAAGAGAAATGCCACCCTGAATTTATGAAGTATGCGAAGTATATATACAATGGTAGACTTACAATAAAAGCAGTAAGGGGGGAGGAGAGGAGAGGAGAAAAGGTGAGAAGAAAGCTCATAGGACAAAGTAGAGGATGGTAAGGGGTGAGAATGAAGCTCAGAAGACAGAACAGAGGCTACTGAATGCCAAACTGCAGTGTTTGATATAGAGAAAATAAAGCTCAGCAGACTAACAGAGCTTCCAAAAGGAGACATTAATTTGAAGTCGAGCTAGATATATAAAGATTTCAGCTTGTCCCATTGTCTGCTGTGACCATGCATTGTTTTATCATTGCACAGATGCTCCTAAAGGTGGCAAGTGTAAAGGGACCTCTGCAACACACACAAAATGTATGAATTCTTCTTTAGGAAGATACTGTCATTCCGTTCACGCCGAACCTCCTAACAAAGTGCTGCCATTAATTGATCATCATCCCTTCGAATCTGTTTCTGAAATTTTTGGCACATCCAACCAGTCCAGATGTCATGAAAATTTGAGGACCAACCCTGGAGATCTAGCAGAATTTAACAGTAGTACGTAAGTTTCGAGCAAAGAAACATTTAATAAATAAATGAGAAATGTTTTCCTCCCTTGCACCACCTCAAAGAACACGATCCGAGCTACTCTGCAAACCTTTCTTTGCAAGGACCTCCCCTACCTATACGCAACTTGTTGTTCTTCGGAAGCCATAAGAATACATTAATATTTTTGGCGATTGCAGCCTTTATGACGATGAAATTATCATCCAGCTCTTCTGGACCTTTGGAAGTTTCCCCCTTTCTAACATTTTGATAACCAAGTAGCTGACCGGTGAGCAGGCAGAGCTGCAAATATGGAAGATACATTTAAACTTTGAATTTAAATGGATGAATCTCCGGTATATACAGAGGTTATGGATCTGTATGTCCTTAATTAAGGAGATCTTCATCCTCTTTTCGATACTCTGTTTTTTCTGAAAGAAAATGATATAGGAAGCGTTTGGGGAGCGTGGGTCCCGTTGGTAACCATAAGAGATGTTTAGGTTTGTGGAATTAATAATGGAAATGTGTTGCCAAAATTGGGAAACCATGGCCAATATACACGCTTCTACGCCTGCCTGCGCTGCCCTAAACCAGACATCCAAGTCCATTTACGCACAGCACCAAAAGAAGGCAAGTTTTAGTGAACATTATAAGCATGGGAGATAGTCAAGGGGCCTGCTCGATCAATTTGTTAGATGAAGATGTAGCAACTTAGTATACATAAGCATATTGAATCCTTGATTGGTAGGGATGTTCTTTGATCAAGCAAGTACGTGAAGAAACTTTACAAAATATAAAACTCTGGCAAAGTTATGATTCAGCATGACATGGTTTTGAGTGGAAATATACCTAGTAAGAATTGGTTTCAACCTACCAAAATCTGTTAATGTACATAATTTGTTTAGAATTCCCTAACTTTCAGCTGCAAATGAAACAGTGCTCTGGGGAGTTTAGCTCGCATAAATGTAGCGTGTCTAAAAAATAACAAACCTATCTAATCGTTTTGGGGTCAACGAACCAAGTCAAAGTCCTGCATTTTACTTTCTTCGTGCTTAATAACTTGTTCATCCGTCGCAAAATTGACCAGGAGTTCCGTTTCTGGTGAGCAGAATTTTTTGTTTTAAGTGGAGAATGAAAAAGTTTATAATTTAGTTTTAGAACCAGGAGCCCTTACATTATTTATGATATTTATTACAAGCAGAATTTTTCATCAAAAAAAAAAACACGTACAACAAAACAGAGACAATAAGTGATTGAGATAGAATACATATATGGTGTAGAACATGCGGGGCTTCATGCGATTTGAGGTCTAGGATTTAACGGCGACCGTGCCCCCCACCACTCCCGTACCCGGATCCATAGCCAGACCCGTAGCCTGACCCAGAGCCAGAGCCAGAGCCGCCGCCGCCACCACCACTTCCATATCCACCACCATGGGCACCACCGCCCTGACCGTACCCGGAACCACCGCCGGACCCATATCCTGACCCACTCCCACTGCACCGGATCCACCGCCACCTCCACCACCTCCGCCGCTTCCATACCCTCCACCGTAGGCTCCTGATCCAGACCCATATCCAGAGCCCGATCCACTCCCCGACCCATACCCAGAGCCGCTGCCTCCACCTTCTCCACCACCGCCACCGCCGCCCCCACCACTTCCATACCCTCCACCACTGGACCCTGATCCACCTCCTTCACCATAACCAGACCCGGAACCGTAGCCAGATCCGGAGCCATTCCCAGAGCCCACCACCCCCACCACCACCTTCGCCACCGCCGCCGCCTCCGCCACCAGCCGATGTCAAGAATCGGCTTGCCTCAGAGAGGCTAATGCTTAGCAACACCATGAAGGAAAGGGCAACAAGCTTAGTACGAGCCATAATTGCCAAAAGAAGTACCGAAGAAGTGATGTGTTGAAGGGAAAAGACAGCATGGATATTTAAAAAGTCGCATGCGAGGCGCCTACGCATGCAAGCATCCTAATTCTACTTCATCTACGTGAAGTGGACGTGGTTTTACCGGTGTTCTTTCACTACTTTGCTTTAAACTATGATCGGTTCGAGGCTAGACTCGCTGACCGAACAAGGTGCTACGGCCCATGTTTTGTTGCTGGTCGGCAGGCGTATTCCTGTGCTTACGTGCCCCAATCGTTAACAATGTTTCCAACTTTCTAAGTTAATATTATTTTTTAGAGTTTGGTAGATATCACCTTTTCTTTACAATATTCACATTGTTTTATTTAACCTCACGAAGAATTGTTAGATTGGAGATCGTCCATTCTAGCCAGCAAAAGTCAACAAGCATTAAGTTTGATACCAGCTACGCTACTGAGGACCTTGTTGCGGATGGTGGGACGGAGTGAAATAAATCACCAGAAATAGTGGACTAATGTTCAGGTATCTTGTAACAAATTGTTAATCCAAAACATGTGTTATCCTCAAAAAAGAGTTTTGGCAGGAAATGGGTGCTTTACAGCTAAGTCTTCGTGTTTCTTGTTGAAGAATCAACAGTTACTGTTTTTGCAGTTGGATTTAGAACGGTGGACGTCTCCCAATATATATATATATATATATATATATATATATATATCCACACACAGATCGTCGTGTTTCTTGTTGATGAATTCACAGTTCTCTTTTTGCAGTTGGATTTAGAATGGTGGACTTCTCCCACCATATATATATATAGATAGATAGATAACCACACACATGCATGCTAAATTGGGAAATGAGTGCGAGAACAATATAAGAACCATGAGCAAAAAGTGGTTAAAAAATTTTGTATAGTTTGAAAATATCTATATAAATTATTAACATTATTAATATATTTAATATAATAAATAAAATGCATATTTTACAAAGTTTAACAAAACATTATAATCTCCACTTGTTGTCTCTATTTTTCTTCTTTTTTTCATGGGGTCTAGTACATAACTATTTTAGGCATGGGCCGGGTTCACGTTATAGCTTCATGTATAATTGTAATGATAGATTGTTGGGATAATGACCAGAACTATGAAAAAGAGGAGAGAGAAGTAAGTCTCTACTGTAAAAATAGAGCAAGGGAAAAAAAAGTTTGTAGAAAAGAATTCAGTAATGCTAAAATTGCTTTATTCACAAGGTTCGATAAGCCTATAAATATAGGCTTACAACTACATCACATGACTCAACTGAACCTTATAATCTCCCAACTATACTGACATATACTTGTCCATAATCAGAAAAATCTATTACTAGATGAGAACAAAATAAGCAACCTGGACATATACGCAAACTAACCATGACCTATAGTCAAAATATGACTTGATCAAACCGTAGCATAAGCTGTAATTTTGAATCACATTTCAACACTCCCCCTTAATTTAAAGTTACAAATGCCAAGCTGTAATCTAAAGTATTTATGTTTTTCGTGGGAGAGTGATTTGGTGAGAATATTTGCCACTTGCTAATCTGTGCTGCAAGCTACTAAGTCTCAAATAAGATGATACTAAATGTCTATATGCTTTGTTCTCCCAAGGAATGTAGGATTTTTTTATCATTGCAATTGCAGCTTTATTGTCGTAGAAAATTTCAGTTGCTCTTTTTTTGTTTCTTGTGATGAAGATCTACAAGTAATCTCCTTATAACCACAATGCTTGATATGCTATAGAAGCTTGATATGCTATAAAAGCTGCACCAACTTACTCTGCCTCAAATGATGATAATGCTGTTATTGTTGCTTCTTTGTGTTAAAAAAAATACCTCGAATTCAATCCATAAGAAACCTACAGTGAAAATCATAGCGAGAATAAGCTCAGGAAGACACTCAAGGCTCGGAGCAGGCCTTGGATCGGCCCATAGACATGGGGCCCATAAGCTGGGCATAACCTAGCAAGCATGTGGCCTAGTGTGGGTGTGCGCATGAAGAGCCCCGATTGGACGCAGTCCATCATAGACCGGTGCCACACATGGTCCACCATAGATTCTTAAAGAGTCTACCGCGATTTCACATGGTTCATAGGGCATTTTCATCATTTTGAATGGTATGGCGCGCAGTGGTTAGCTAGGTTCACCATAGACTCGGTCCATGGATGGTGCACAGGTGCAAAAATATGCGATCGGATGGATGCAGTGGCTTGCAATCAAGATCTAATAAACATGGAGATTGTTTGAGTTGCAGTTGACTCCTAACTCTATTTTGGATGTGGATTGGACTGATCCAAGGCCTTCGAAAGGCTCTGTGGGCAATAGGTGATGATTTGGCATCTATGGTAATAGGCATTTAGCAAAAACTCAGAGATAGCATGGGCAGCAATGGAGGCTACGGTAGTAGACGCTGAAGGATACAGATAGAGAGCAGAAGTAGGAGGCTTCAGGTAGACCATCAAGCAGCGGACAGTGATTGTTTTAGAGGATCTTTTAGAGAGAGAGCTTTATGAGAGAGTGTTTCTTGTTGAAAGAGAGGGATTGGTATATGAGGTTTGAGGGTGTGATCTCCTCTTATAATTCTTTTTTTAATAATGAAGTCTTTATATGCCTTATAGAGATAGATCTTGATCTAGACCACATATTTGATTGTGTCTTATTTTTATTTCTTCTTTCTTTTTACTATAATAAGTGGTATCAAATCTTCAACAATTAATATCAGAGCTAGATGGTACTAGAGTATAGATTATAACAGTGGTAATCAAGATTAAAGAAAATGAAGAAATCAAATTTAATCAAGATGAAGATCAACAAGTTTGATGGAAAGAGCAACTCTTTTTATGGCAAACAAAAATGAAAGACGTGCTCATCCAATAAGAATTGATTGATGCTCTCTTGTGCAAGAAGATGCTGGCTACTATGAAGGTACAGGATTGGAGGCAGCTTCAAATACAAGTGGTGAGTATGATTTGCTTATATCTAGTGGATGACGTGGTGATCCATGTGCTTGGTGAGACTTCGTCAATAGTGATATGGTTGAAGCTCGAGAAGTTATATATGGTGAAGTCGCTCACCAATACGCTCTTTCTATGGAAGTAGCTCTACCAGCTATGGATGATCAAGGGATAGAATATGTAGGAGTATTTTAGCAACTTTCAGAAGATCCTCACTGAACTTCTCAATGTTGGCGAAAATGTTTAGAAGAAGACTAGGACATTGGTCTTGCTTTTATAGCTTTCCTCTTATTTTGAGTCTTTGATGATTGCTCTTCTAGTAGAAAAGAGTAACATCAAGAAGAAAAAGGTAACTTCTGCTCTACTCCAGATCGAGATTCTTAAGCAGAAGAATCGACCCTCGAGTTTAAATAGCTACTCGGATTTGATGGTGTCTAAAGGTGATGGTGATAAAAAATAGAGCGGTAGGAGATCATGAGGTGGGCAGTCCCAGTCAAAGATAAGGAACTTAAGCAAGATCAAGTGCTAATAGTATAATGAGTTAGTACATCGTGTCAAAAATTATCCACAACTCAGAGATTAGATGAAGGCTACTATATCGATAGCAAGTAGTGATACAGAAGACAGTGATCATGTTCTTCTGATAACATATAAGGTATCTACTTCTTTCAATTAGTAGATTATAGATTATGTTCGCATCATATATATTATAGAGAATAGCTATTTGACTTCCTAGAGAACAGTGAGGGTACTGTTCACTTACCAGATGGATCGAGCTATGCGATCAAAGACATCGAGACCGTCAGCATGAAGATACATAATAAAACTATCAGAAAATTAGGTAAGATTTGATATATATCTAGTTTCAAAAAGAATTTGATCTCACTGAGCAGACTGGATCCGATCGGCTCCAAGTAGAGAGCTAATGGAGAAATCCTGAACACTACAAGAAAATAGTAATTTTATGATAGATTTTACGACCAAATTTTTGATTGAAATTTGTGATCAATTTTGCAACTGAGATTTTTTGCAATCGATTTTACGATCAATTATTAAAAAAATTAATATAGTGATTCAAAAATTAAATATAAAAATTATAAAATTTATAAAAATTTTGTAAAAAATTTTATAAAAATTTTATGATTGATTTTATAATAAAAAATTGAATATAAAAATAAATTTACAAAATATTAATTTTATAAAATTTATAATCAATTTTTTGATCATAAAATTTTATAACCAATTTATCAATTTTAAAATATTTTAATTATTTTTAATTTAAACATAGAATAAAAAATTTTATGATCAATATTTTGATAGCATACTTATATTTTACAACCAATTTTTTAGTCACAAAATTTTACAACTAAAAAATTAATCATAAAATATTTTAATTATTTTTTAATTTAAAATAATTTAAAATTTTTGCATCAATTTTTCATTCATAAAATTATATTTTGCAACTATTTTTTTGGTCACAAAATTTTACAACCAAAAAATTAATTATAAACTATTTTTATTATATTTTAATTTAAGATAATATAAAATTTTTATGATCGATTTATTAATCATCAACTTAATATTTTATAATCAAAAAATTGATCGTAAGCTCAAGAATTTTGTGATCAATTTTTTAGTGGCAAAATTATATTTTGCAAGCAATTTTATGATCAATTTTTTGGTCACAAAATTTTGCAACCAAAAATTTGGTTATAAATATATTTTGCAACTAATTATAATTTTTTTCTTATTTTTTTTCTAAATATAGTATAAATTTAAAAAATTTAAAATTTATCTTCATCATTCATTATCTAAATAATTATTATTAGAGTATCATCATAAAAGATCGTCTCGATTGGATAGCTCTAGCTATATCGATCAATAAAATTTAATTTTGATGGTTACAAATGACCGCTTAATAATCTACTAGATAGAAACCATCGATGAATTCAAAAATTTACAATAATGATCTCGATGATATTTATAGTATACTATCAAAATTTTATTTTAATCCGACATCATTATTATGATCAATTTAGTATGGAATGATTTGAATCATTAAATAAAAAATGAGTGATCAAAAGACCAAACGATATCCGATTATAAGATATTTTTTTAGATAAATGATCTTTGCTACTACTTTAATCATTTATATGATGATGATCATAAAATTCAAACCGCACTTACATGAACCATCCATATTAAGTAGATATTATAAAAATATAAATATAATTATTTAAGAATTTTAAGAATGAGTATCAAGAGATATATAGTTTTGAATCTCAACAAGCATAAGTATTATTAAGATTGATGTAGTCGATGTAGAATCTCCATTTATCACTAAGCTTCTTTACCATAATGAAGTTAACAATCCATTCTAGATAATGAGCTTTAACCCCACCATTAAGAGTTTATCTATTTCTTCCTCGATCACTCACTGCCACTCTAAGATAAAGCTCCTCTTTTTTTGCTAAACTGGATAGTGATTCGAGTCCACATTTAGCCTATGAACCATGACGTTAGGTAGTACACTTGGCATGTTGGATGCTAACTAAGCAAAGACATCTTCGTTGACTCATAGGAATGCCACCAACTGATCTTGCAAGTCATGCTCCAGTTACGTCCCGAGCTTGATCGTTTTGCTTGGATTGTCCCCAAACGATATTGTGATGAGGCACTCGACTAGTTCACCAACCAATCTTGCAAGTCATGCTCTAGTTACGTCCTCAATTGGCAGAACCTTCGTGGGTCGCTTTCCTTTCGTTGTCGTCAAAAAGTATTATCGAGAAAGCAGTTGATCCTCTTATACATCTCAGACCCCATTCCTGATCAAGAACCTCACAAGCAAGTGGTACATAGAGACTACAGCCCACATGACATTTAACTAGGGCTGTCCAAGGATCATATCATAAATAGAATGGTGCAGACAATAAGTCAAGTGAGTTGCTTGGTCTTGATCTAAGGCTCCTATCTGGTGGTCATGGACAGAGTTATCTCCCCTTCCACAATCATGAAGTCTCCACAAAATCCAATGAAGGAAGTGTTAACTTTCTTTAGTCGATTGGTGGATAGTTTCATCTTCTGAAAGGCATCGTAAAATAGTACATTAGTCGAGCTTTCATTATCAACTAAAATCCTTTCACACTATAGTTGGCTATTGTCATTGTTACAACAACAGCATCATCGTAGGAGGTCTAGACCCTATAAAGGTCACCATCAGAGAAAGAAATAATACTTTGGATGCACTGTCTCTTCACCCACCCTTCTTGATTTTCTACTCTCGATCATCCATGAGGCTGGAGACCACATTGATGACACTAACTGCAGATTGGTCATAGTCGTGCTAGCGACTCCCATTCTAGACTTTCATCATGACGGCGCTCAATGCAACCTCCACCTAGAGGGAAGGTTTATTGGTGGAGAGCAGAGATAGGAGCAAAGCAGGAGGCTCACTTGGGAATTGATTCTTCCAGTTGCTCCATCACCTGCCGAGGCTGCTGCACAATGTCAATCAAATCCTGGGAAGATTTTTGGCAAGTGGTTGCAGAGTAATGCACTCTTGTTCCTTTCATGCTCTCCTTCCTCTTCGGTTGTGCTAGTGACCCTTCCTCTAGTGCTAATCTATTGCTGCAAGACTCTGATTTGATGCTAGAGCAGCTAGAGTTGGATGTTGTTCGGAGATCAAGATGCCAAATAGGGAACCTGCAAGAGCAATCCATACTTACCGAAACTTCTCTAATAGGAGATCTTTTGATGCTTAAGTCGGTCGAAGTTTGAGAATAGTAGAGAAAGGACAGTGCAAGAACAAGGGCATATAGGTGTTTTCTGAAGTTGAGCTTACCTAAGAGTCTCCTTATTATCTTTTTATGTAGAGATAGTGTGATAAGCTATCACACCAGAATTTGGTAGGCCATTTGGCCCCTAATCCTTTAGGTTGTATAGACCACGATCTGACAGGCCATTGGGATGAGGAATTCATCCACTATCCTGAGGATCAAGATTATTAGTCATGGGTGTTAGATACAGATCATGCCCATATTTTGCTGGGAGATTCCAAGGATCTCTTATGTAGATAAATAGTTTGATGTCCCAAGGTTGGTGCTGAATCGAGGTCTTGCCTCGAGTTTGTGCTTGTACAGGTCATCAGGCTATGTTCTTCATTATCGGGAGGATCCCAACCTCGAGGTTGGTAGATGTCTAGTTGAGCAATCAGGTAGAAGCTGATGATGTATGGTTGTTTTGCTATGATTCCTTGGATCTTCCTCCGATCTTTGAGGCCTCCTCATCAGTAAGTGCTTGGTTGTAACCTGAGAAGGAGATCTCAGATCGGGCAGCAGATAACCTCTACAACAATACCGACTCCCAGCAAATGACTTTTATAGGTCTAGAAAAATCAGCATGTATTAGTTCAAGATAGTTAGAAGCTCTCCATGCTTTCCTAATAGGAAATGGTTTTCTACTTTGCTTTCCATATATGCACCATTCACACAAGCCATCAAAAGAATCAATTTTGTGCAGCCTAAGGACCATACTTTTTTGCTTCGCAACTTCAAGCTATTGATATTTAGATGTTCATATTGTGAATGTCATAATTTATATTCACTTCTCTTGCTAGCAACCAAAGCATGATTTTCAACCCTTGAAAAATCAAGAGGAAACACTTTATTTTTAGTCATACAGATATTAATTATAGTTTGGCCTGATCTTTTATCTTTTGTAGCACATGAGGTATCATCAAACAAAATTGAATATCCATCATCCATTAATTGCCCAACACTTAAATAAGTTATGTGCCAAACTAGGAACATAGAAAATGTTATGCATGTGCTTTAATTTACCATGGCTTGTTTGGACATTAATTGTAACTTTTCCTTCAATCTGAATTTGCTTGTTATCTCCAAGTATAACCTCCATCTTTTTGTGAGTCATCAAGATCTTTGAACATCAATCTTACACTAGTTATATATTGAAAAATGCCTTGATCAATCCATAATAAGTCCAAAATAAGGCTCAAGATAACAAACGGAGTCTAACGAGCCCAAGAACAATCCAAACGGAGTTCAAACAGAAAAGATACATACGAAGAAAGGCCGAATACAGGTTGTATGGCCTATGGGCCATCAGAGAGGGCTCACGGGCTAGCATAGGCTAGCGGGCTACCAGGGCCCAGTGCATGGTGTGGGCCAGCTGCAAGGATATGGCCCAACATGATGTGTGCAGGTGCATAGGAGCACAGGCTGACTGTGAGCATGCGGGCCTGTGAGAGCACGCGCGAGCTTACCATGGACTCGACCTCTCACTATAAGAATTCTAACTATTAACGATGGCTAAATACCATCACTTTCATATGCCATCACTAATACCATCATAAAATCCAATCTAAAAATCCTTGTCGTTAATTATCCTTATTAGCGATGGCAACTATTACAATCGCTAATAATTAATTAGCGATGGCATTAGCAATAAAGATGTCATCGCTAAAAGTTTTAATTTTTATTAATTAAACTAATAAAAATCTATTAACAATGGCATTCTTGTCGCTAAAATCATTGCTAATAATTTTTATTTTTTATAAAAAATTTAAAAAAATTATTAATAATTTTATCACTAATATTATCGCTAATATTTTTTTATTATTTTAAATTTTAAAAAATTATTAGCGATGGCAATCTACCATTGCTAATGTTGTCGCTAATAGTTTTTAATTTTTTTTAAAATTATAATTAAATAATTTAAAATTTACTAATAAATAATAATATTTTTTTAAAATTTATTAAAAAATAATAACTATTTAATATAATCATAAATATAAAATTAATTATATTATATTAAAAATATAAATTATATAATTTTATATTGAGATACTACTTTATAAGTATCAAAATTATATATAAATCAAAAAAAATAAATCAAAAAATATCCTCCTCATCCTCCTGCTCATCTTCAGCAGCTGCTGGATAAGAGGTAGATATTTTAGCATCCTAAAATAAAAAAAATAAAATATTATTCATAAGTTTTGATATGGAGGCGTGTCTTTCGATACTCTTCTTTGATTTTCGAATAGATTATTCTTACACGTTTCATTCTATGATACAAAACTATAGACATCCCTGGTCCATCAATTGAATGGTTAGATTAAATTTTTAGTAATTAGATCTTCTTTCTCGACTCAAGTTTAGTCTAAATATGTGAAGCTTCTAAATATGAAACTTAAAATAAATAAAAGAATTTACTAATAGAATTACCTGATGAGATGGCTGAAATAATGAGTCCAATTGATTGCTTAGCCATGGATCCTGAAGATCTTCCATGACCACATCACAGTCGGTATTTCGGATGCTCTAAGGTTGCTGGCTCAAAAGTCTCTACACGACCTCTTCCATGTGAACATCACTCCAAATCTAGGACGTCGAGACCTATGAGGATGCCAAAGAGGATTGAGTCACTAGAGGGTCGAAGCTGTGGTCGAATTCTATGACCCAACTTCTATTCACTCCTTCGGTGATCCTGAGCCATCCCTTAAGGTTAAGAGTGGGCTAAGTGGATGGATCATCACCATACCATGCAATGATGTACTCCGCATAATCTATCTACAAAGTTCAGAAATATATTAGTTCTAATATACATATCAGATCCTATAATAACTTAATAAATATAGTTTGAAATTCTTAACACGATCTACCATGATCTAGAATCTAAATAATTATCATTCCTTCTAGACTGATGTGTGGCCTCCCATAACTGTAACTATCTTGGTGGATGATTCAGTTACCATATCTATAATAAGTAAATAATAAAAATAAATTAATAAAAGCATACATATAAAAATTTTTATAGTTCTAGTAAAGAGTTTTGGTATAGATTTCTTAACAGTCTGTCAACCATAATATATGCACCAATGGAGCCACCCATGTACTTGATCGAATCCTGCAAGGCAGCTTGATTCTGTCAGGCCCTCTGTCACCTACTGGCATACTCCTCGCTGCTCCACTGAAGCATATAGAATAATGATATATAAAAATATATATAAACAAAAAAAAAATAATATTCTTCTCATCCTCCTGCTCATCTATAGTAGCTGATGGATGGGAGCCAGTGTCCCAGCATCCAAAAATAAAAAAAATAAAATATTATTCATAAGTTTCAATATATAAATGTATCTTTCGATATGGAGACATATCTTTCGATATTCTTCTTCGATTCTCGAATAGATTATTTCTACACATTTTATTCGATGATACAAAATTATAGATACCTTCGATCCATTAATTGGATAATTAAATTAAATTTTTAGCCCCTAGATCTCTTTTTTCAACTCAAGCTTAGTCTAAATATGTGAAGCTTCTAAATATGAATACTTAAAACAAGTAAAAGAGTTTACTAATAAAATTATCTGATGTGATGACTAAAATAATGAGCCCAACTGATCACACAACTACGGATCCTAATATATGATATATAATATTATTTTAGAAACTTATATATTACTTAATTTTTTCATAACTCTTTTCTTCACTTACATTGAAAATCAAAAAGTAAATATTATATTTTCATATTATAAACTTACCTACATATCATAATTAAATAAAATTATTATTATAGTAAAAAAATAAATAACTTAAAGTTAAATTATTTGATATGCATATTTTTCTTCGATGATGATACTATCTCATCCTTATACAAGAAAAAAGAAGTTAGTTTCTTTAAAAAAATAATAAGAGAATACAAAGTATAATGAATGATTAAATAAATAAACAAAAAGATGGATGGAGTGAAATTCACTATAAGAAAATAAGATTTTAGTGATTGAAAAATTAATTACTAAAAACTAAAAATCGATCGCTAATAATTTACCAACTAATTTTGTGATTGAATATTATCAACTTATGATTTATTAATTACCAATGTATCATTACTTATCAATTATTAATTTTTAATGTATAAAATTACCAATCAACAAATTCAACAAATCCCAAATTTAATTAAATATAATATAACAAACTAATAATGAATCAATAATAATTATTTCAATATATTTTTATCAAAAATAGATAATTAAAAATGGATAAAATTACAAAAAAATGAAAAATCAAATCAAACCAAATCAAAATTCTTGATTTGATTTCTTTCTTATTCAGGTCAATCCTTTATTCTTATTTTTTTATTATTCAATTTTTCAATCAGATCGGTTAAAACTAAATGAACAGCCTGAGTCCAAATACAAAATATGCTTAACAAAAAAAATAAAATGCTCATGGATTTATCTTTCCACTAAAAGAGGGTGACGGGCCAGGGGAGGAGAGTTCTTGGATAAGCTTAGGAAGGATCGATGGAGCAAGAAGGGATATGCCGCGAACCGAAAGCCAGGAGGGGGCCACAAGTCGCCACATGGGGGATGATCGGTGATGGGAGGGAGGGCTCCGGTGGTGTCAGAATGGAGAAAAGGAGGGGGGAGGGCTCCGACGATAGCAGGATGGAGGAAAGGAGGAGAGGGAGGACTCCGATGGTGGTAGGACAGAGGAGAGGAGGGCTCTGGTGGGATGGAGGAGAGGGAAGCTCCAATGGTATTGGACGAAGGATGGGGGAGAGGGAGGGCTCCGACGATGGCAGGATGGAGGAGAGGGAGGGCTCTGGCGGTGTTAGGATGGAGGAAAGGAGGGGAGGAAGTGCTCCAGCGGTGGTGGGATGGAAGAAGGGAGGACAGGAAGGGCTCCGATGGTGGCAGGACGAAGGATAGTGAGGGCTTCGATGGTGTCGGGATGGAGGAAAGGTGGGGAGGGAGGGCTCCGACGGTGGTGGAATGGAGGAAGGAAGGAGAGAGAGGGCTGCGATGGTGGTTGGATGGAGGAAGGGAGGAGAGGGAGAGCTTGGCGCATGGAGAAAATGAATGATGGTGATGCTGGAGGAATGAGGTGGGGAGGGAGGAAAGCAAGGTTGGGGGGTGAGGAGGGTTTGGACACCAGTGAGAGGAGGATAAGGGGCGGAAATAGGAGAGAATGAGAAAGGTAGCAAAATTTTTTTGCCCCTTGGTTATTTTGATATTGTAGATTATTAGTGACGACAAACTTGTCGTTACTAATGCCATCGATAAAAGTATTAACATTGCACTCCATCACTAAAAACAAAAATCCATCATTAATATTTTTATCAAATAATTATTTTTTTTAATAAATTTTATTAGCGATGGCAAACTTGCCGTCGCTAATGCCGTCGGTAAAAAATTTATTATTAATATTTTTTTCTATTTTTTTTGAATATGATATAATTTTAAAATTTAAAATTCATCTTTACTATTCGTTATCTAAATAATTATCGTTAAAGTATCATCACAAAAGACCATCTTGATCCGATAGTCCTAGCTACGTCGATCAATAAAATTTAATTTTAATGACCATGAATGACCGCTTGATGATCTGATAAATAGAGATTACTGATGAATTCAAAAATTTATAATAATGATCTCAGTGATATTTATAATATACTATCAAAATTTTACTTCAATCATACATCACTATCATAATCAATTTAGCATAGGATGATTTTGATCGTTAAATAAAAAATAAGTGATCAAAAGGTCAAACAACATCTGATTAAGAAGATTTTATAAATACAAGATCTTAGCTACTATTTTAATCATTTGTATGGTGATGATCATAAAATCCAAACTATACATATATGAACCATCTATGTTAAGCAGATCTTATAAAAGTATAAGTATATTACTTAAGAACTTTAAAAAATGAGTATTAAGAGATAAATTATTTTGGATCATTCATATATGCATAGTTTAGATTTTATGATCACTACTATACAAATAATTAAAGTAGTAGCAAAAATTATTTATCTAAAAAATTATTTTGATCGGACGCCATTTGGCCTTTTGATCGCTCATTTTTTTATTTAATGGTTGAAATAATCTTATGCTAAATTGATCATTATAATGATGTCTGATTGAAGTAAAATTTTGATAGTATCCTATAAATATCATCAAGATCATTGTTATAAGTTTTCGAATCCATCGATGATTTTTATCTATTAGATTGTTAAGCAGTCATTCATGCTCGTCGAAATTAAATTTTATTGATCGACATAGCTAGGGCTATTGGATCGAGGTGATCTTTTACGATGGTATTCTAATAAAAATTATTTAGATAATAAATGATGAAGATAAACTTTAAATTCTAAAATTATATCATATTCAGAGAAAATAATTTTTTTTATTTTTTTGCTATAGCAACTCCGTTGAAAATAGTGTCATCGCTAATAATTATTAGTGATGACAACTCTGATCACTAATACTTTTTTTTACTATCACTAAAAAAATTAATAAATAATTTTTTTTTGTGATGGTAATATCCGTCACTAATATGTCGTCACTATGCTAATAAGTATGATAAATAATTTTTTTTGTGTGATGGCTATTTTTACCGCTAATAATGCCATCGCTAAAGAATATTAGCGACGACATTTGCCATCTCTAATACTTCTTGTCCCATCACTAATAAATTTAATAAATTATTTTTTTTATGATGAGAATTTTTTATGCTAATGATCATTAGCGATGGCTTTTGCCATCACTAATATTCTTTCCACCATCATAAATAATTATAATAAACAAAAAATTATTTTTTTGATGGCTTATTTTTCGGTCGCTAATATCATCAGTAAAAAGCATTATTAGCGACAATGAATCTGCCATCGCTAATAGCCATCACTAAAAGATATTTAATAGTATTAGTGATGGCAAAAGCCATTTCTAATAATAATTTTTCATCTTTAATAATCTTACAATCAAATTAAAAAAATAAAATTATTTTAGTATTAGCGACGGTCTTTCAGCATCACTAATAATAATCTTTCATCACTAATAATATTAGAACTAATATAAAAAAAAATAATTTTTTACTAGTGATGCACCTAGCAGTCACTAAAAGCCAAACTTGCCATCGCTAATATTTTTTTTAGTTTTTATGATGGTAGATTATTGGATCACTATATACCATTGATAAAAATGCTATTAGAAATGGCACGACGCCATCGCTAATAAGTAACTACTATCGCTAATAATAATAAAATCTAATTTAAAAAAATAAAATTATTTTTTATTAGTGATGGTAAAATGCCATCACTAGTAATTATCTATTATTGATAATAATAAATCTAATTAAAAAAATAAAATTACTTAGTATTAGCAATGATTATTTGTCATTGCTAATATTATCATTAATAACTATAATAACGGCATTTTCATCGCCATTGCCATCGTTAATAACTATTAACAATGGCTAGACTTTCATCGCTAAATCTGTCGGTAAAAAGGATTATTAGCAATGACAAAATTATCGTTACTAATTTTATTGCTAATACCCATTATTAATGACGGTAAAAATATCTTCGCTAATATCCGTCATCAATACTCAGTGCCTTCATGCAGTCCATCATGGACCCACGGTCTATAGAGCAAGATGTGGATGAGGAAACCATTTTCCTCCTGTTTCACATGGTCCATGGTGGACCAACAACATTTCCCCATGCATTTCATGCAGTTTACAGGGGTTTCGTGGATCGAGTGCATGATCGAATGGTTGATGGAGAGTTGCGATCGCGATCTGAGAGCTAGAGACTTGTTTGACGTGATTAAGGGTCTATTTGAGATTGAATTGGAGTTTTTCCTCTGATCAGTGCTCGAATTTAGGCCCACAAAAGGCATGTGGTAGACTGAGAGCCAAAAATTAGTGGTGAGTAGATGACACATACCTTAGAGTAGGCAGGTAGAGGTACAATTGAGAGCGAGTTCAGTAGTAGCAGGCTTCAGGAAATCTCTTAAAGAAAGAGCAATTTAGTAAGAGGTGAGAGATAAGAGCTTTTAGTTAAGAGAAACTTATGTATAAGGGTTGAGAGTGTGAGGATCTCCTCTTGTACTTATTCTTTTCTCATAGTGAAGCTCTGCATGCCCTATAAAGGTAGACCATGATCTAGTCCATGTACTTGATTGCATATTATCTCTTGTCTTTTATTTTTCTCTTCTTTTTTTCTCTTGCGATATCTATCCATAATTGAGTGCAATGCAAGTGATATTGAAAAGATCCTAAGGTGGTGGTGTCCTAACCAAATCTTCAATAATTTATATCAGAGCAAGGCAATACCAGCGCATGTGGTTGCCTAGATCGTGAGGTGTTGATCAAGATCGAAGAAGATGAAGAAGACAAGCTTAATCAAGATGGAGATCAGTCGGTTTGACATGTTGAAAAAAAATCTTGAGATTTGATCCATAATAAGTCCAAAACAAGGTCCAAGATAATGAACAGAGTTCAACAAACCTAAGAACAATACAAACAGAGTCCAGATGGAGAATTTACGTATAAAAAAAGGATCAAACAAGGCAGCATGGCCCTCAGGCCCACCGAAGGGGCCCATAGGCTGCGTCGGTTGATGGTGGCACAGTCCAGGCTAGCAGCACACGACGATGCTAGGCCAGACATGCACTGGGGGGCCCATGCATGCACGAGCTACGTGGGGGTGCATGCGGCCGCACGGGTGCAGGCCGCACAATCCATCATGGATTGTGGCTCACAACACCCTATGTGGACTAGAATTTGGTTTTCCATACTATTTCATATGGTTCACGATACTATTCCATGGATAGATCACGATCCAACGACTTAGAGAGGAGCCAGTCATGATCGAATAGCTGGGACTTGATTTGGGCTGATCTGAAAGTATTTTTGCACGATTCGATGGTTGAGAGAGCTCCTAATCATGATTGGATAGCTCAAAAGCAATCCAAGCTTGATCAGGAGCTATGTGCATGATCTGATGGCTCAAGAGGGAGTCGATCATGATCAGACGATTTAGAATTGATCTTAGATGTGTTTAGAATTGGGTTTCCTACTGAAATATTATTTTTGAATTTTTGGAGTCTATATAACTCTGATTGATGAATTATTTTTTATGTTGGAAAGTTGGTGATGTCTCAAAGGTACAGAGAGATTTTAAAAAGCTTGTATGAGGGTTTTGAGACTTCTTGTTTAGAGACTCTTGTACAAGAATTGAGTGGTAAGTTTTTCTTATATTTGTTTATTTTTTTTTCTTTCATAATAAAGTTTGTACACCCCATGGAGATAGATCTTGGTCTAATCCACATATATCTGATTGTATGCTCTCTTATCTTTTATTATTCTTTCTTTCTTTTATGGTATCTATACGTGATTGAGTGCATTATAAGTGGTATCAAGAAGGTCCTAAGATTGTAGTGTCCTAGTCAGACTCCACAATAATTGATATCAGAGTAAGTTGATATCCCAATAATTGGTATTAGAGCTAGGCAATACCAATGGACGTGGTTGCCTAGATCGTGATGGTGTTAATCAAGATTGAAGAAGATGGAGAAGACAAGCACAATCAAGGTGGAGATCAACCAATTTGATAGGAAGTGCAATTTCTTGTTATGGCTAGCGAGGGTGAAGAATATGCTCATCCAATATGGTTTGATCGATGCTCTCTTGAATGAAAAAAAAATAAATACCATAGAGAAGAGGACCTAAAAGTGGCTACAAATGTAGATGATGAGTACCATCTACATATATCTAGTGGATGAGATGGTGATCCATGTACTTAGTGAGACTTTTTTCATGGTGCTGTGGTTGAAGCTTAAGGAGTTATATATGGCAAAGTTCCTTACCAACATACTTTTTCTTTGGAGGCAGTTCTACCAATTATGGATAACCAAGGGACAAAGCGTGTAGAAGCATCTCAGTCACTTTCAGAAGATTCTCATCGATGTTCTCAGTGTAGGTTAGAAGGTTGAGGAGAAGATCAGGGCATTGGTTTTATTAGTATCACCTTTTTTCTTTATATGAGTCTTTGGTGACTGCTCTTCTAGTGAAAAAGAGCACCATTAAGATAGATGAGGTTATTATGGCGATTCTCAAAAATGAGGTTCTCAGGAGGGAGAATCCAGCTTCGAGCTTAGATGGCAGTAGCTCAGCTTTGGCAGTTTTAGAAGGAGCGGGTGGCAGTAGACAGAGTTGTAAAGAATCACAAGAAGGATGATCTAGGTCCAAGATGAATGATCCTAGTAAGATCAGATGCTACCAATGCGATAAGTTGGGATATCGTATTAGAGATTGCTCATAGTTTAGAGATCGGACGAGGGCTATTACAGTGATAACCAGTAATAAGTTAGAGGATGATGTCCTAATGATATTTGATAATGTATCTACTTCTTTTCAGTAGTGAATTTTAGATTCTGTATGTACATAGTATGTTTATTATAGAGAGGAGCAGTTTGACTTCTTGAAGAGCAACGAGGGCATTATTCATCTATCGGATGATCAAGCTATGCGATTAGAGACATCGAGATTGTCAGTTGGAGGATACATGATGGTACAATGAGAAGATTAGAAGAGGTCCAATACATACCCTATTTTAAGTAGAATCTTATCTCATTAAGCCGCAACTGGATTCAAATGGCTATAGATAGATAGTTGATGATGGAATCCTAAAGATTATGAGCAGTAATAAAATGTATTAAAGAAGAAGAAGAAGATGAGAGGATATTACTATCTGGTAGGGAGCCTAGTGAGAGGTGAAGCTTTAGGAGCGAAAGAGAGCCCAGTGCAAGGTGGAGCTCTAGGTGGAGGTGGATCAGGCATGAGATAGGAGACTCGGAAGGATATGAGGTGACATCGTAGAGTGAAGTTTCTATTATCACTAGAGACTATCCCGAGTAGATCTTTGATCAGAGTGGATACAACCATTGATGGAGATGACATCGAGTAGTCTGGCTCAACTCCCATATTTGTTCATCCATGAGACAGTAGGTGTGCCCAAGACATGAGGGCGAGATAGATCACAGGATCTCAGAGATAGGTGAAAGCTGAACATCAAGTCGAGATGAAGATTGTTGATAAAAATATCTTAAGATTCGATCCATAATAAGCCCAGAAGAGGTCCAGAATAATAAATGGAGTCCAACGAGCCTAAGAACAATCTAAATGGAGTTCAGACGAAGAAGTTACGTGCAAAAGAAGAATCAAGCAAGGTAGCATGACTCTTGGGTCTGTTGGAGGGGCCCACAGATGGTGTCAATTGGCAATGCTGCTTGACTGGCCCAAGCGTGTGAGCATGTGCAGGGGTGCACACGGGCCTATGCCTACACGGGCACCCAACCCTTGCAATGGAGCACGGTCCACCATGGACCATGGCTTACAACACTACGTGGATAGGAATTTGGTTTCTTATGTTGTTTCACGTAGTCCACTATATTGTTCCATGGATCGATCGCGATCCAATAGCTTAGAGAGGAGCTAATCATGATCGAACAGTTGGGACTTGATCCGAGCTGATCTAAGAGTATTTTTGCATGATCCGACGGTCAAGAGAGCTTTCAATCATGATCAGATAGTTCAAAAAAAATTCGAGCTTGATCAAGAGCTATGTGCATGATCTGATAGCCTAGGAGTGAGCCAATTATGATCGGATGGTCCAGAATTGATCTCGAGTGCGTTTAGAATTGGATTTCTTATTGAAATACTATTTTTGAATTTTTGGAGTTTTTATAGCTCTGATTGATGAACTATTTATTACGTCGGAAAGTTAGTAATGTTCTAGAGATGTTGAGAGACTTCTTGAGAGATTTTAAAGAGCTTTTATAAGAATTTTGAGACTTCTTATTGAGAGACTTGTATAAGGGTTAAGTAATAAGTTTCTCTGATATTTATTTGCTTTTCTTTCTCTCATAGTAAAGTATGCATGCCTCGTGGAGGTAGACCTTAGTTTAATCTACGTATACTTAATTGTGTGCTCTCTTATCTTTTATTATTCTTTCTTTCTCTTATGGTATCTATACATGATCGAGTGCAATGCAAGTGATATCAAGAAGATCCTAAGATTATGATATCCCAGCTAGACTTCATAACAATTGGTATTAGAGTAAGTTGATACCCCAACATGATGGAAAGAGCAATTTTTTTCTATAGCAAGCGAGGATGAAGGATGTGCTTATCCAATAAAGGTTGATCGATGTTCTCTTGTACGAGAAGATACTAGCTACCATAAGGTGCAGGATTGAAAGCAGCTCTAGATGCAGGTGGTGAGTATCATCCGCTTGTATTTAGTGGATGATGTGATGATTTATGTACTTGGTGAGACTTTTTCGACAGTAATATAGTTGAAACTCAAGAAGTTATACATGGCAAAGTCTCTTGCCAACACTCTTTTTCTTTTAGAGGTAGTTCTACCAACTATGGATGAACCAAGGACAGAACATGCGGGAGCATCTAAGTAACTTTTAGAAGATCCTTACCGACCTTCTCAGCGTTAGTGAGAAAGTTGAGGAGAAGACCAGAGTGTTGATCTTACTTTCATTGCTTTCTCCTTCATAGGAGTCTTTGATGATTGCTCTTCTAGTGGAGAAAAGCACCATCAAGATGGCGAAGTTACTATGACGATTCTCTAGAATAAGATTCTCAGGAGGAAGAACTAAGCTTCGAGCTCAAATAATGATAGCTCAGCTTTGACGGTTTTTAGAGGAGCAGGTGGTGGTAGATGAAGCGACAGAAGATTGCAAGGAGGATGATTCAGGTTCAAGATGAGGGATCCTAATAAGATTAGATGCTATCGATATGATGAGTTAGAGCATCATGCCAAAGATTGCCCATAACTCAGAGATCGGACAAGGGCTACTGCAGCAACGGCTAGTAGTGAGTCAAGGGATGATATCCTGGTGAAATCCGATGAGGTATCTACTTCTTCTAAGCAGCAAATTTTAGATTTTGCATGTATCTATCATGTTTGTTGTAAATAGAAATAGTTTGATTCTCTAAAAAATAGTGAGGGTACTGTTTACTGCCGAATGGATCAAGCTGTGCGATCAGAAGGATCAGGACGGTCAACTGAAGGACACATGATGGTGTAGTAAAAAAATTAAAAGAGATTCGATACATATTCAATTTTAGACAGAATCTAATCTCACTGATCAGACTGAATTCAAATGACTATAGCTAGATAGCTGATGATGGAATCCTGAAGGTTATGCATGGTGATAGGATTATTCTAAAAAAAAAGAAGACAAGAGGACATTACTATTTGGTAGAAAGTTTATTGCAAGGTGGAGCTTCAGAAGCCAGAGGAAGTCTAGTGCAAGGTAGGGCTCCTGATGGAGGTAGATCGAGCATGAGATGGGAAACTCAGGAGGATGACATGCAATATCACAAGGTAAAGTTTCTATTACCATAGGAGACTTCTTCGAGCAAATCTCAGGTTAGGTAGAGCATAGCATATGACAGAGATGGGATCGAATAGCTTGACTCGACTCCCATGTTTACCCATCCATGATCAACAGGTGTATGCCCTAGGGCATAAAGACGAGATCATCCAATAAGCTCTCAAAGTTAGGAGAAAGGTAAATGTCAAATCGAGGTGGAGTTTATTAAAAAAATACCTCAAATTTGATCCAAAATAAGCTTAGAACAAGGTGCAAGACAACGAACGAAATCATATGAGCCTAAGAATAGTTCAAACGGAGTCCAGATGGAGGAGATACATGCAAAAAAAGATTGGATGTAGGTTGTATGGCCCATGGACCGCTGGAGAGGGCCTATAGGCCAATGCAGGCTGGCGGGCCGTAGGGCCAAGTGCGTGGCACAGGCCAACCATGAGGGCACGGCCCAGCATGATGTGCATGGGCACGTGGGAGCACAGACTAACCGTGAGCATGCAGCCCTACGGGTGCATGCGCAGGCCTGCCACGAACTTGGCCCCTTTATGCGGTCCATCATGGACTCACAATCTATAAAGTGAGGCATGGACTAGGAAACCATTTTCCTCCCATTTCACATGATCCATGATGGACCGACAATAATTCCCCATGCATTTCACAAAGTTTATAGGGGTTCTATGAACCAAGTGTGCGATCGGACAGTTGATGGAGAGTTGCGATCGTGATATAACGCTAGGGACTTGTTTGACATGATCAAGGAGTTGTTTGAGATTGAATTGGAGTCTCTTCTCCGATCAGCACTTGGATTCAGGCCTATAAAAGGCCTCTGGTAGACTAAGAGCCAAAAAATAGTGGTGAGTAGATGGCACATACCTTAGAGTAGGCAGGTAGAGGTGCAGCTAAGAGCGAGTTCAATAGTAGCAGGCTTCAGGAGATCTCTTATAGAGAGAGAGCACTATTATAAGAGATAAGAGGTATAAACTTCTAATTGAGAGATACTTGTGTATAAGGGTTGAGAGTGATAGGATCTCCTCTTGTACTTATTCTTTTCTTATAGTGAAGCTTTGCATGCTCTATGAAGGTAAATCTTGGTCTAGTCCATGTACTTAATTATGTGCTATTTCTTATTTTTTATTTTTCTCTTCTTTCTTTCTTTTGTGGTATCTATACATGATCGAGTGCAATACGAGTGGTATTGAAAAGATCTTGAGATAGTGGTGTCTTGGTCAGACCCCCAACAATATATGCTAAAAGCATCCACCATCCAAAAACTAAACATCACTTGTGACATTGTTAGTATAAAAATAAGCAATGAGTAACTTACTATGTTTTTCCTTTTCTTCTGCATAACTTGCTTGTTTTTCCTTAGTCCAGCAAAATGCTTCTACATGCCCAAATTTTTGGGATTAGTGGCATTGAATTCCATTCTTATAGCTTTTGTGCTTGCTGAATTACTGCCTTTGTTCAACTTTCTCATCAAACCATCCTCTGCCTCGCTCAACCTCTTCTACGACTTTTGTCATGAAATCCATCTCCACCACCTCCTCTTCCTACCGATTTTTCAAACCTGTCTTTTTAATTGAATGTCTCCCTCTTCACCTAGAATGCCTTTTCTTCATTCTTTTCAATTGATTTGTTTAATCTTGCTTCATGAACTTGCAAAGAACCCACTAGTCCATCAAAATGAAAAAATACATAAATCTTTAGACTACTCAATTATAGTAACTACATGATCAAATTTTGAAGTCGAACTCCTTAAAACTTTTGCAACAATAGTTTGATCAATAAGCTGCTAACCATATGACTTCATTTGACTAATAATTGCAGCTACCCTATACAAAAGATCTGGATCTGATTCATCGCTTTTCATGAATAATGTTTCAAATTCATGATGAAGTGATTGAAGTTTCGCAGCATTTACTTTGGATGAGCCTTGAAACTCCTTTTGCAGCATCATCCAAGCCTCCTTTGAAGTAGTTGCTGTTTCAATTCTTGAAAAAACTGTTTCATGGATAGCTTGCTGAACGAGAAATAATGTCTTGGAGTCCTTTCTATTTTTGTTCAATCTTACCTCCTCATTTAGATCAACATATCCATTCTTAACTAAGTCCCAAAGATCTTTAGACTTAAATAAGGTCATCATCTTATGCTCCAAAATTTGTAATTTTCACCTTTGAAGATACGGGAATCAAAGGCTGAGAAATGCTAATCGCATTTCTATTTGGTAGCGTCTCACTTACAAGTGTTTCTTTCACCCCAATGCGATCGAACTTGCCTCTAGTACAACAAATTGTTGGGATAATGTCGACTAGATCTACCCAAAAAAGAGAACAAAGAAGCCAGTCTCTACTGTGAGGATGGAGAAAGAAAAAAAAAAATATCAAATAGAATTCAATAATGCTAAAATTGCTTTATTCATAAGATTCAATAAGATGATATATATATATATACATACATACATACATACACATATACATACATACATACATACATACATACATACATACATACATAGATATGTATATATATATATATGTATATATATATATGTATATATATGTACATATATATGTACATATATATACATATACATGTATATATATGTACATATATGTACATATATATATATATATATATATTGTTGGAGATAAACCTCGCTCCTGTCGAAGTCCAGTTCGATCCTCAGCCTATTGCAACCAGTAGCTGCGGAAGAGCTTCAGCGGATGGATCTTAGCCGTACCCCTTCAGCCAGTCAAACTCCTCAGCAGTCGAGCTCCTTCGGACTCTCAGCGGTCGGACCAAACCCCTATAGCCAGCCGAACTCCCAGCGGTCGAGCTCCTTGGACTCCCAGCGGTCGAGCTCCTTCGAACCCTTCAATCGGCCTAACTGCATAGCGCTGAGCTCTTTCGAACCCCTTCATCGGTCGAACTACTTACGGCCGAGCTCCTTAGACTCCCAGCAGTCGAGCCCTTCGAACCCCTTCAGTCGGCCTAACTGCATAGCGGTCGAGCTCCTTCGAACTCCTTCAGCCAGCCGAACTGCTTAGCGATCGAGCTCCTTGGACTCCTAGCAGTCGAGCTCCTACCGAACTCTCCAACGACCGAGCCTTAGCCGAGCACCTCCAGCCAGATGCCTACGGGAGCCGAACTCCTTCCGAACTTTCTCTTCAGAAGTTCGAACTTCTCCAAAATGGGTACACGTCAAAGTCCTTCAACCCTTCATTCGATTCCGAGCGGCTCAGTATCAAGATAGCTGTAGCCATCACCATCAGTCCGTCGCAAGTGACAGCGACCCGCTACCAGGCGGCGATGACTGTCACCATCAACCCGCTGCAGACGGTGCCTTCCCCTTGGACTAACTTCGCTGGACCTCGAGCGACCCGCCAACACATGGCTACAGCTGTCACCATCAAGCTCCACCTATAAAAAGGACCCTCCCGATATGCTAACTCTAACCTCTGATCTCTAAGCTCTAAGCTCTGTGAAACTCATTCCCGAGCACTCCATTCCTGTTGGCCAGAGCTAACTTGATCGTCAGAGGGTCCTGCTGGAGCCACCCCCCATCGACTTCGGACGGGACTTTATTTTGTAGGTCCCCAGCAGCGACCTCATCCACCTCTGCTCCAGCTGATTTCGACGACGATCAGATTTCGCGTCAATAGATTGGCGCTAGAAGAAGGACATGAACCTCCGAGGTTCCCTTATTCTTAAAGGAGTGCTCGGTGATGATTTCTCTCTTCCCTCTCCGGAGATCTCTCTTCTTCCTCACTAGAGTTCTTTTTCGAAGAGAAAATAGCTCCCAAAAAAGCTTCGACTCAATGATTAGCGGCCTACGCGCCAGGTCCATCTGCTCCCGTTTTAGCCCCGGCAACCTAAGTTCTATCCGAAGCCACCATAGATGTGGAGCAGTTCAACCTGCTGGTCAGATTCGTGGTCCCGTCGAGATGATACAGGCCATGCGACAACCTCCGACGGAGACTTTGACAGTAAATCCACCATGAGGATGCGAGGAATCGACCTTAAGGAAGAGCATTTGGGTATACCAATCGCACTTAAGAAGAAGAAATGAAGAGCAGAAGTCCCCCCATAAAAAATTTCGCAAGAAGACGGAACGAAGTTCGGCCACATCCACGACCTCCCAGCGCAAGCAAGGTCGAGCTCCCCTCGAAGCTCATCATCAAGGAAGTCCCGATAAAGGGGCATGAAGTTCTCCCGCAGAAGATTTTACGGAAAAGCGGAATGAAGTTCGACACAAGTGAGGCCGAACTTTTCTTCGAGCTCGTCATCGAGGAAACCTCGACATAGGGGCATAAACTTCTCCCACAAAAGGTTTTGCAAGGAGGCAAAATGAAGTTCGACCGCATCCACGACCTCTCCGCGCAAGCGAGGCCGAACTCCCCTCGAAGCTCATCATCAAGGAAGCTCCAACAAAGGGGCAAAGTTCTCCCATGGAAGATTTCACGAAAAGCGGAATGAAGTTCGGTGCAAGCGAGGCCGAACTCCCCCTCGAAGGAAAAGGAGAAAAATGCTGGGTAAAATTGCCCTCCTAAACATTGAAAAAACTAGGTTAAATATCCAAAAAGATTTGTGAACACTAGGTAACAGGTAGATTCAGTAGAGTTGTTGTATAGTATAGCTGGATCACATAAGCAAAGAAAGGTTATTGCAGGGTACTGTTTGAAAAAGGGCAAGCTGATAGATTTAAAAGTCTCTAACATTGGTTCTCTGGAGGATTGTATTCTTGAAGTAAAGTAGAAAAATATTAGTTTCTCTAAGAATTGGCAGAACATCAACAGATAAGAAAGCTGGTGCCTTATACACACAAATATGTGGAAGTCCCTCTCAGGTCACATTCCCCTTGGAAGCTTCTAAATACTATGTGATATTTATCAATCAATTTTCATAGAAAATATGGTATGTCCATTTATTTTCTGAAAGAATAAATCTATGTATTTTGCTACTTTTGAGGAATTGAAAGAGTCCGATGAAGAATGAATCTAATAAGAAAATAAAGTTCCTAGAATCAGACAATGAAGATGAATAATAGCACTGAGTTTAAGAGATTCTGCACTGTAAGTGAAATCAAGATAGAGAAGACTATCCTAAGCATGCCATAATAGAACGGGGTAGTAGAGTGTATAAACTAAACCTTAAACGAGAAAGCCAGGAGCATGAAGATGCATGCTGGTTTGCCTAAGATGTTCTGAGCTTAGGCAATTAGCACTGTTGCCTACCTATTAAATAAAGGTCCCTCAGTTTCTATTGATAACAAGCTACTAGAAGAAAAGTGGATAGAAAAGTCAGTAAATTTATTTCACCTAAAGGTCTTCGACTATCTCTCTTATGTGCTCGTCCATGCTGAAAAGAGATGATAGCTCGATATAAAATCAAGATAGTATTTTCTTCATTAGTTATGCACTAAATGACATTCAGCTACAAAATTCTCTGGAGGCGAATAGGACAAGAAAATCATCAGAAGGGCAAGTATGTGATCTTCAATGAAAAAAACTTCTACAAGGATTAAGGATGGTCTGATAGTACAGAAAAAGATGTTTAAAAAGAATGAATAGATCAGTTGGAAAGAGATCATAATGGATCAATATTGCTAAAGAGTAAAAAAAAGATCCTGAACCTAAAGCCACGAATTATTCTTGCAGCTAAAGGAATCTGTGAGAATCTCGAAACCACTAGAAAAAGATCTCATCTTTCTCTTCATTTATCTTCATTGGAAGATGGGTAAACCAAAGTGCTATGAGAAGATCCATTGCAGAGTGAAGATTCAGTGAAGTAGGAGCTAACCATGAAGGATGAGATGCAGTCCTTAAAACAAAATAAAAAAAAAAAAAAAAAAAAAGAATAAAAAAAAAAAAAAAAACAACAACAGGGTAGTGCCTTGGAAAGCTCAGTGCACGTATCGAAAGAAAGAAGCTTTAACCAATAAGTGGGTTTATATAAGATCAAAGAAGAACAATGATGCAGCAAAATGTATAAGGCTAGATTGAATTGTTAAAAGAGCTTTTCAACAGAAAGAAGGGTAATCAACTAACAACTAAATTTTTTTTTCTTTTGTTAAGCTCTCTACTCATAGAGAGTGATTCCTAAGAATTACGCTACTATTAAAGAAAACCTTATACTATAGAATAGTTAAGATATACTACTACTTTTTATTACTATAATAAATAGATTTTTTGCGATTGCAAAATTTCGTCGCAAAAATAAATTTTCATCGTTAATGTTCATGCACAAAAAATAGGATCACAAAATAATAATTAATGAAAAAAAAAATTTCATCGCTAATAATATTTTTTATAATAAAAATTTTTATTAAAATTTTTTTTATTTCTTAAATTATCTATGATAAAAAAAATTTCTATCATAAATAACATTTTTTTTGATGAAAAAATCAATTGCAAATAAATAATTATCTATGATGGATTATTTTCATCATAGATAATTAATTACCTATGATGGAAATAATCCATCGCAAATAATAAATTATCTATGATGGATTATTTCCATCATAGATAATTAATTATTTATGATGGATTATTTTCATCATAGATAATTTTATGATTTATGATGAAAAATATCCATCATAAATTATTTTTTAAAAAATTATAAAAATATAATTTTTATATTTTTTATATTAATTATTATAATTTAAAAAAATAAAATAAAAAATTTATAAATAAATTTCATCATTTCATCTATAAATAAATTTCATTATTTTATTATTACTACTATTATTTTTATTATAATTAACACTTTTACTATTATATTTATTATATTTTACTATTATTATTATGGTTATTATTATTTTTATTATTTTATTAAATTTTAAAAAAATTACTAAGGACTAAATCCTCTAAGGACCCTTGTCCCCCATCGTCGAAGCCCCCACTCCTATGGGCTCCCCTCCGCCGCTCACCACCCACGGCTTCCCACTTCGAAGCACATCCCACTGCCCCTTCATGGCCCCATGGCACCTCCATTTTGTCCTCCCACCCATCGCAGCCCCCCTCTCGACCCCCCAGCCCCTACGCCGCCCCACATTCTCATCGCGACCTTCCCCACCCCCTGTGGCTCTCCTATCATCGTCTTAACCACCCGTTAGGACCCCGACCCGACCAGTCACACGCCGCCCCTCCATGCCTCATGCACTCCCCCTTCGCCCCCCAGTCCATCATGGCCCTCCTAGCCCCCTAACCCCTGTGGCCGCCCATGTACCCATCATGGCCCGCCCCCACCCTGCAACGCCCTCCGCGCGCCCACCACCCACGGGCCCCCCACCACGATCCGTCACCACACCGCTCCACGCCCCAACACAGCCCCCTCCGCCTCACACACGCATCTGTTCCATCCAACAAACGCCCCCTCGGCATCCCACCGCCCGTGTTTCCCCCAAGCTCTACATGTGCCGGCCTTCCGCTCTCCCATCCAACCATGGCCATCCATCAGGGCCGTCAATTGCCATGCATGGCTACTGCTGGCCACCACCCTTCGTGCTCTGCTGCCTGCCACTGGCCATCACACGGCAACACGTAGCTCTCAGATCGAAAAAATAATTTTAAACAAAAAAAAACTAACCCACGGTCGGTCGGGATCAAATTAAGTTACCTTCGATCAGTTCAAGCACAGTGGCAGTGGCAATGGCATCGACAATGATTGCAGCAATGGTAGCAATGACAATAGTAGAAGAAAATGTGGTTGTCGACTAGTGGAGAGCACAAGTAGGGACGGGGAGAAGAGGACGGAGGGGGGAGAGAGAGGAGAGGGTTTTGGGTCGAGAGTGAGTGGGTTTTACGAGAGTGGGTGGATGTTTAAAGGGCTTTAATTATGAAAGTATTTACGATAAAATTTTTATTGCTAAAATAATTATTAGCGATGGAAAAAACATTTTCGTTGTTAATATTAATAATTTACGATGAAAAATTTTTTCATAAATAATTTTATCGCAATAATTTCCACCAAATATTTTTCTAAAAAAAATTTTTCCTCTCTAAAAAATTTTAAAATAAGTTATTTATAATGGAAAAATTTTTTCATCACTAATAATTAATTATTTATGATTAATTTTTTTATCATAAAAAATTTTATCGCTATTAATCTATCAAGAATAAATCATAAAAAATATCTGATTATTTATGATGGAATATTTTCATCACAAATACTAGTTATTTGCAACAAAATATTTCCATCGCAAATACTAGTTATTTGCGATGAAAAATTTTGTTCGTTATAAAAGAAATTATTTTTGATGAAAAACTTCCATCACTAATGATCTATCACAAATACTTCATCCAAAATTCTAAATTAAAAAAATATGGATTATTTTAAAAATAAAAAAAGGATAAAAATGTACCATGTATGGCTAATGTGACAGGGTTAAGGGGTGCGAATGCATCCACTATTAGCTAGCCCGTAAGCTAATTAATATTTTTTTTTATTTTTAAAAAATTAATATTTTTTTAAAATTAAAATTTTTATTTTTTCTTAAATATTATATGATTTTAAATTTTAAAGTCTATCTTCATCATTCATTATTTAAGTAATTATCATGCAAGTACCATCACAAAATATCACCTCAATCAGATAACTCTAGCTATGTAGATTGATAAAATTTAATTTTGATGGTCATGAATGACCGCATGAATGATGATCTCTAAGATATTTATAGTACATTAGCAAAATTTTACTTCAATCGAATATAATTATCATAGTAAATTTAGCACGGCATGATTTTGGATCATTAAATAAAAAATAAATGATTAAAATACCAATTAGCATATGTTTATTAGATGATTTTTTTAGATAAATAATTTTTACTAATAATTTGATCATTTCTATGATGGTGATTATCAAAAGCAACCATGTGTATATAAACTATCTAAAACTACACATCTTCTGATGCATATTCTTAAAGTTCTTAAGTAATTATACTTATACTTTTATAAAATATACTTAATATGGATGATTCATATACATGAAATTTAGATTTTATAATCACCACCATACAGATAATTAAAATAGTAGCAAAGATCATTTGTCAAAAAATTATCTTATAATTGAACGTCATTTGGCCTTTTAATCACTTATTTTTTATTTTATGGTCCAAATCATCTCATGCTAAATTGATTATCATAATTATATTTAATTGAAGTAAAATATTGATAGTATACTATAAATATCACAGAGATCATCATTGTAAGTTTTTGAATCCATCAGTAATTTCTATCTATCAGATCATCATATGGTCATTCATAACCATCGAAATTAAATTTTATCAATCTGCATAGCTAGAGCTACCAGATCAAGATGATATTTTATGATGGTGCTTGCATGATAACCACTTAAATAATGAACAATAAAGATAGACTTTAAATTATAAAATTATATAATATTTAGAAAAAAATAATTTTTTTAAAAGAATATTAATTTTTAAAAATTATAAAAAAATTACTATTTTGCTTGTGAGCGAGCTAACAGTGTACGCGCTCGTACCCCTCGACCTTATCGCATCGACCTTGTATGGCTCATTTTTGTCCTTTTTTATTTTTAAAGTAGTCCATATTTTTTTTAT